>PVJD01006371.1:0-99431 GCA_004026545.1 Mormoops blainvillei
CATGGTAGTGTTGACATCACCTGGGTCAAGGTAGTGGGCTGGAGGGAGTGACGGAAGGATGTCTTCACCCTTGCTAGGGCATTTGAGATTAGATGCAATGGCAAGAAACCCACCATTTAAAGACCTGGTGGAGGGTGAGGCAGACAGAGACAACGGAATGTACAAAGACCAAAGTCAAAAATAGCTTTAGTGTTCAGGGAACAGAGAAAAAGATGGTATCTGGATTCACAGGCAGTAAGCAGGGTGTAGGGTAGGTACAAGATGAGGTATGAAAGGTAAGCAAGGGACAGGTTAAGATAGATTCTCCCAGTCCTCGGGGGAGATTTCCACATTTACCAACTTGATCACATGCACACACACACACACACTATGCACTTCTATTGCACCTTGAAACTCTTCTTGTACTTATTGCAGTATAAGAAAATAAGTTTTAGTATAATTGTCTGTTTACTAACTGACTATCTTGTGAGCCTATCAGCTTGTTTATGGCAGGAACCATATCCATGTTGTTCATGACTTTATGTTTAACCCGCAGCAAAAATATGGGCTACAGTAGATGCTTAATTACATTTTGGGGGACAGAGAGAGAAAGAAAACTCCTAGCTTAAAATATGTCTCATCAGACAGTAGGTATTAAATTACTTTAAGGTTCTTTACTAAATTCTCCTTGAACCACATTTTTCTGTTATTTGAAGGAATTGGTTTCCACTGCCACAAAAATTTAAGAGGACTAATAATTGTGAACTTGGGTATAATCCAGCTACAGTTTTTCTGACACTGCTATGACATTGAAAACAACTCAAGGAAATTGGTGAAAACTCCAAGAACAGTATAGAAAGGCCTTAAAGTGTCCTGTGTAAAAGCATGGAAGTGTTCCAGGTCATTTGTGCCATTTTTAAATCACTTTTTTGAGGTATAACTCTCATATAAAAAAGGCACACACTTTAAGTGTGCAATTTGATAATTTGGACAAATATATATACTTCGTCATATCAGGGTAAATACCAATTTAAACAAATAGGCTTAATTCTTCGTGTTGGTAATAAGAAAAGATTTCTCCCAGGTCCCTTTTCTTAGAGCATACATTTACTTTAGCACGCTTACAAGTTTAAGTTCTTTCTCTGTCTCATTAAAATATGTAGAAATCTTTTTAAAAGCTAAATAAGTATCTTGTCAGCTTTAGGAGCCGGTCATGTCTTTCTCAAGGGCCTGGGAGCTACCTCTTTGAAATGTAATCAAGGAAGACAGCACCTGTCTCCCAGTTTCATCTGGGAGGGAAGGGGTCCAACCTGAAGTGGCAAAACTACCTTTGTCATAAAAGTAGGGGCAGCTTACTTTTCCCTTTGGACAAACCAATCAGCAAACGTAAGTGCTCACCCCGATTACCAGGTGAATCCAGGATGGACTATGTGTGACAAATGGTGCAGTCAGGTCCTCCTGCTTGGAAACTAGTTGTGTGGTTTTTTTTTTTCTTAAGTTAAATTTATTAGAGTAACGTTGGTTAATAACATTATATAAGTTTCAGGTTTATAATTCTATAATACATCATCTTATATTGTATTGTGTTCTGACCACCCAAAATCTTGTCTCCTTCTGTCACCATATATTTGACCCTCTTTACCCTCTTCATCCTCCACCCAACCCCTTTCTCCTTATATAACCGCTACACTCTTGTCTGTCTCTTTGTTTATTTTGTTGTTTGTTTGTTGCTTTCTGTTTTACATTCCATATATGAGTGAAATCATACAATTCCTGTCCTTTTCTGTCTGACATTCTTCACTTAGCATGATACTCTCACAATCCATCCAAATGGCAATATTTCATCTTTTTATGACTGAGTAGTATTCCATTGTATATATGTACCACCTCTTCATTATTAAATCATCCATTGAAGGAAACTTGGGTTGTTTCCATGTCTTTGCTATTGTGAATAATTCTGCAATTAACATAGGAGTACACATATCTTTACAAATAAGTGCTTTTAAATTTTCATTTATCTTGAGAATCATGTATGTAATGGGTTGTGTCTGCTTGGCTATAAAAAAGAGAGGGCTGGGGGTGTTTTTTTGTTTTGTTTTGTTTTTTGCAATCTCTTAGTAGATTGGATGGGATGTGCATCACATTCCGGCTTAATGCTTTTCAGTAATAAAATTGTGGGTTTTTTCCTCTACCTTTGTGCAGAAGTTTTCTGTGTTGGGAGGAGATTTTGTTTTAAATTATATTTCCCCAACAGTCACCACCACGCTAATCAAAATATAAAACTTTTTCATCACCCCAGAAAGTTAGCATGTGACCCTCTGAACTGAATCTACAGTCCTTCACCCCAGGTAACCATTGATGTTATTTCTCACTATAGATTAGTTTTAGTACTCCAAAACTTCCTATAAATGGAATCATAAGGCATTTATTTTTTGATGTAAGACTTCTTTCACCCACTATGTTTTTGACATCCAGCCATGTTATGCTGTGCAGTCTGTTCCTTCTAACTGCAGAGTACTGGAGTACATTGGGGTTTTTTTGCCTATTACAAATAAAGCTTCTATGACCACTCATGGACAAGTCAGTGTGTGGACCTACGTTTTTATTTCTCTTGTCTAAATAGTTAAGAATGGAACTGTTGAGTCATAAGAGTATACATTTAACTTTTAAACGAACTGACAAACTCCTTCCCAAAGTGGTGGTACCATTCTACACTCCCACGAGTTGTTCCACCTCTCACCTCCACTTAGTGTGGCCATTCTTTTTCATTTTAGACACTCTAATAGACCATGATCTCATGGTTCTAATTTGTATATTTCTAACAAGTAATGATGTTGACATCTTTTTATGCATTTACTTACTTTTGTATATTTTCTATAGTGAAGTGTATATTCAAATAGTTTGCCCCCCTTTTTTTTTTTTGGTTTCTTCTTTGTCTTTTTAAAAAATTTTTATTGTTCAATTACAATTGTCCCCATTTTCCCTCCATTGCAGTCCCCTGCCCTACCCACCTCCCCCATATTCAATCGTCCCCCGTTTTCCTTGTCCATTGGTCGTTTATATATGTTCCTTGACCCTTCCACTTCTTTTCCCTGTTATCCCTCTCCCCCATCACCTCTGGTCACTGTCAGCCTGTTCTTTATTTCCATGACTCTGGTTCTGTTTTGCTCACTTGTTTGTTTTGTTGATTAAGTTCCACTTATAGGTCAGATCATATGGTATTTGTCTTTCACCACCTGGCTTATTTAACTTAGTATAATACTCTCCAGTTCCACCCATGCTGTCGCAAAGGGCAGGAACTCCTTCTTTCTTTCTGCTGCATAGAATTCCACTGTGAAAATGTACCACAGTTTTTTGATCCACCCATTTACTTATGGACACTTAAGCTGTTTCCAGCACTTGGCTATTGCAGATAACACTGCTGTGAACATTGGGGTGCATAGGTTCTTTTGAATTGGTGTTTCAGGATGACTCCACACCAGGAAGACAAACAATCCAATTAAAAAATGTGCAAAGGACCTGAACAGACACACTTCTCCTAGGAGGACATACACAAGGCCCATAAGCATATGAAAAGATGCTCAACATCACTAGCCATCAGAGAGATGCAAATTAAAACCACAATGAGATACTACCTCACACCTGTCAGAATGGCCATCATTAATAGATCAAAAAACAAATGTCGGTGAGGGTGTGGAGAAAAGGGAACCCTCATGCACTGTTGGTGGGAATGCAGACTGGTGCAGCCACTGTGGAAAACACCATGGAATTTCCTCAAAAAACTAAAGATTGAACTGCCTTTTGACCTGGTGATTCCACTGCTGGGATAGTTTGCCCATTTTTAATTGGTTTTTGGTCCTCTTATTGAGTTGCATTTTTTTTAAATATTCTGGACACTTGTCCTTTGTCAGATATAAGTTCTGCAAATACTTTCTCCTCTTTTTAATAGTCGGTGTTTTTTGTGTTCATCTTTGCTCATCTCAAAGTTATGAAATCTTTTTTCCCCTATGTTTTATTCTTTTTTTTTTTTATTCCTCACCCGAGGACATGCCTATTGATTTTAGGGAGAGGAAAAGGGAGAGAGAGATGGAGGAAGGAAAACATCGATGTGAGAGAGAAACATCTATCAGTCGCCTCTCGTATGCGCCCCGGCTGGGACTGAGCTGGCAGCCCAGGCATGTGTCCCGACCGGGAAGTGACCCCACTACATTTCGGTTTACAGGTTGATGCTCCAACAAACTGAGCCATACCAGCTAGGGCCCCTATTTTTTATTCTTAAGGTTTTATAGTTTTAGATTTTACATTTAGGCCTATGATATATTTTAAGTGAAATTTGGTGTGAGACAGAGGTTAGGGATCACATTTTGTTGCAAATGCATTTCCTTCCCCAAGTGAATTAATGTTGGTGCTTGTCCAAAACTGACTGATTACACCTTTATATAATGTAAATTATATATAAATATTGTAAGTATAATATATAAATAATTTTGTGTCTTGACTTTGCATCCCATGACCTTGCTAAAACCACTTTTGAATTCTACAGTTTTTGCAGGATTTTTCTACATAGATGATCATGTCATCTGAAAATACAGAAAAGTTTTATTTATCCCTTTCAAATTTCTGTAACCCTTGTTTTTGTTTTTGATACTTTGTTTTGCACTACCTAGTTCCTCCATCCAGTAAAATATTTAATGCAAGTGGTAAGACACACTTGCTGTGTTCCTAACATGAGAGGGGAGAGCACCCACTGCTTCACTATTAAATACTATGTTAACTGTATGTCTTTCATAGACATCCTTTACCAAATAGAAGATGTATTCTTCTGTTTCCATTTCCTGAGCGATTTTAAATCATAAATGGGTTTCCAATCTGTTATCAAATCCATCTAGTGAATCTTTAATTTCAATTATTGTAGTCTTCAATTCCAATTTTCATTTTATTCCTCTATGTAATTTCCATTTCTCAGTTGATATTCCTTATCTATTTACTCATGAATATTTTATTTCCCTCTTAGGTCTTGAACATATTTAAAGCGATGCTTTATCTTCTTTGTCACAATATCCATCATCTGGACTATCATGGTGTTGGTTCTTATTGGCTACTTTTTTTCTAGACCTGGGTGACATTTTCCTGATCTTCAGGAGAGAGGCAGCAGCCCTAGGGAATTCACTAGGAAAAGAAACGCATGTCATGGCTAGATTTGTCTTTTCAACATCTGACACTGATGGTTTCAAGGATTGACGTAACTTGGCAGCAGTAAGGAGAAGTGGAAAGGAGTATTTGGGCTTGGGTGAGCATGGAGATCGGTGGGGGTGCTCCAAGGGTAGGTCCCACAGACAGGGAAATAGTTCTTGTGCTTGCAGTTGAGGCCTATTTATGCCACTATACCGGGTTGGCCTGAGGGAGAGAAAATACTACCCTTTCAATTTCACAAACTGCTTTAGAAAGCAGACAAGTTTAGTGTTGGTAATTTTGGTCTTTCCGCAGCATGAGCTATTTCCATTCTTGTCTATAGGAAGAGAAATAGACACGCTGACCTGCACGAAAAGGGAGAGTCCAGAAAGTTTGTTTAAACCCCTGTTAAAACATGGTCTGAGTGTGTCCCATCAAAGGGGTTACACTGTTCATCAACTTGATCATAAAATGACAAAGAAGGGGGGGAGGGGGAGGAAAAGGGGTCCCCCAATAAACCAAAAGGCCTAATGCATATAAAGCCATGGACAAGTCACTTGCGTTTAGATTCAACTGCAAGGCCACCGTGCTGTGCAGCCTAAGGGGGGCTCTATCACTTTTCTAAACCTCAGTTTTCTCAGTTGTAACATGGAAAGAATAGTGATTCCTAAAGAGCTCAGCATCTGTCAAATCACTCAGCAGCTTTAGATGCTCAGGGAGGATCTCTTTAAGCAATTAACACTTGAAGAAGACCTGCTGGATGAAAGTAAGTCAGACATACAAAAATCAAATAGCCCACGCAGGAGGGGAAAGCAAGTGCAAAGGCCCCAGCGCGGGGAAGACTTCACGCATTCAAAAATTAGCAAGGACAGTGTAGCTGAAGCACAGAAAGCAGGAGGGGGCAGAAAAATCGTTTGGGGCAGGGTCAGATCAGGTAGGACTTTTAGAACATGGTTAGAAGTGTGGCCTTTGTTCCAGTGTAGCTGATAGCTTTTCGAGGCTTATTAAGGGTTTTAAATGCGGGAGTGACACGATTTGACTTAGTCCTGAGTGGCCATGGCGGAATTGGTTCCACAATGCTTGCTCAAGGAATTACTACAGAAGGTGGAGGCAGAAAGGCGCACAGCACTCAGCAACTGGCAGATGCTATGTTCATAACACACTATCAGTCCGGCCTCGTCCAGGGCAAACGTTATTGCTGAAGGGACTCACCTCCCTGAAGCCAGAGGAAAGTTCCAACCAGAACAGCGGCCCCCGGCCCCGAGGCCTGGGATGGCTGACTCAGGAGCAGAGCAACACGACTCAGCCGAGCTCATTTAAGCTCCCCAGGGTTTGCTGATGCAGTGATGAAGGTTAGTGATGAGGGAGCGTCCTTTCCCTGGCTTTGGGGCACTACCTGCCACTGGGCTGTGCCTGGATTCCCGCCCCCGCAGGGAGGAGGGGCTGATTGTCCCTGCCTATACTCATTCCGTTGTTCTCTTTCCCCTAAGATAAGCCCTGCCATGGCCTTTTCCGTAGCTGTGAACAAGGACAAGGACCACAGAAGCAGTCTGCCCACTTCAGAAGTCAGGCTGGGGGACCTCTTCCCTCATCTATTTATAACAATGGAAATAAATTCTATTTGCTGAATATCTACTATGCTCCAAGCATAGCATAAAGCAATTACATTGCCTCTTTCGAGCCCTCAACCACTCGTGCAAACAGACATTCTTCTCTCCATTTTACACAGACTCAGAGAGGCAAGTAAATTGACTAAGGTCGCACAGCAACTAAATAGTGAAACTAGCATTTGAACTTAGTGTTTTTAGGGTCACAGCTCATGTTGTGCTGCTCCTACATCCCCCTCCCCCAGCCTATGAGGGTAGTGACGGCAAGAATAGAAGCAACCGTTTCATACCAGATGCCTCTGTGTATTTTTTATTTATTCATTTTTTTAGTCATGGGTTTTTGTGTTTTGCTTTGTTTTCAGATTTTATTTATTTTATTTTTAGACAGCGGGCACAGGAGGGAGAAAGAGAGGGAGAGAAGCATCAATGTGTGGTTGCCTCTCATGCACCTGCTACTGGGGACCTGGCCCACAACCCAGGCATGTGCCCTGACTGGGGAATCGAACCAGCAACCCTTTGGTTCGCAGGCTGACGCTCAATCCACTGAGCTACACCAGCCGGGACTCTCGTGTATTTTTTAAAAGCCTTTGTCACAAAAAGCAGGACCTGACATCACAGTATGCCTACAAGCTCCTCAGAGGGCAGGACAGTTGACCCTGAAGCTTTCTTCCATCTTCTCAGCTCAGAGTTTCTGTTTCTGGGGTGGTTTCTGAAGGAATCTACAAAACAGGTTGTGGGAAGCAGCTCCTCAGGAGGAGCCAGGCAAAGCTTCATGATGCTCTGAGTTGAAGAGATGGGTCTGTGAGGCCACAGAACCCAAAATAACTCGAGTTTGCAACATTGAGTTCTAAAGAGCAGGGATCTGCAGGGGCTCTGGAACACCTGTGTGAGGAAGCTACTGTTAGGCTGGGGAAAGAACCCCCTTCAGGGGATTTTTAGGGGAACTCACACAGGGCTGGGAGCAGTGCCTCTTCTTACCAGTCAGACTGAAAAACTTCCTGATTCACGGAGCGCTGGGTAGAGTCCTGAAAAGTCTTGCCCTAGTATTGGTGATGCTGTAAGTCTTGAATAGTAAGGGACAAAGAAAAGGCCGGAGACCTTTTCTTTAGCATCATAAAAATAGCATCGGAAACATTTTCCCCTCCTCTTGCCATGTGGATTGCCACAATAATTGAGGACGCTTGTAACATTATTGCTGTAAAATCTTAGTGAAAATTTCCCTTTTGAGCCAGACTTGATCTGGAACAAAGGTGGTTCTTTGAGAAGCAAATAAACAACTTTGGAAGGTGAATTGCAAACCCAGTCATGAAGTCTGGAACAACTTTTGCCAGGGCTTTACGAAGACTCTTTTCTGTAAATCAAGTGACAGAATAGGTTCCACATCATTTCTAAAGAGTGAAGTTTCATTATCACTTATTCACCCTTTGAGGAGATAGTTGCATAGGGATGAAACTTTCCCACAGTTCTTCTTAATATATGCCACTCCAAACAGAACAGAATAGTCTAAATACTAATTTGCATCACAAAGATAATTTTTATTTTCTTATTTGATTCAATAAACATCCATTGGGAACCTAAGAATTGTCTATGTGCTAGAGATTAAAAGGCAATAAATATTTTCATAAATAATTAATATATTATTAATTATAATTATAACATATTATTATTGACATTTATAACTATTAGCATTAACAAATACAATACATTGTTACTAACATTTCTATCAATAAGTAATAAATAGATGGTCCTTGCTCTCAAAACTCATGAGATAAACATACCCAAATAATATCAAAGCTTGGGAGGACCTTTAAGTGCTAAATATTAGAACTCTGCCTGAAGTTCCATCACCAGAATCTATAAATTCACATATGTTGCCGCACCCCTGGTCTAAACCCATGGCAGGCATCACTAACTGATCATAGCATTATGTGGATGAACCAGACCGACAACCGATTAAGGAGAAACTGTGTGCACCCTAGCTATCAGATGGCCTCCATCTATTGGTTTTCTTTAACCTAAACTCAAGTCTTTCAACAGTTCCTACATCCAAAGTTTCTTGGTTGACTTCACACCATTTAATTTTTGGAGAGACAGAGTAGCTGCCTTCTTGTTTCTTGTATGCAATTTTTGACTAAATGTCCTCCTGCTTCTCTTCACTTCGTTGTCATTGTAGTCATTATTGTTGTCACCATCACCGCCACTGCCACCATCACTACAATCTTCTGAACACTATGAGCCACACCAAGTACTAAGGATGTGTTGAGTATTTTCTATGCCTTTTTTTTTTAATTCTTAGGACATTTTAATGGGTAGTTTTATCAGTACTTTACAATTTTAAAAAACTGAGATTTGAAGAGGCAAAGTAATTTGCCTAAGTTTGCCTAGTAAAAATCAGAATTCAAACCCATAGGGTACAACATCATAGAGAAACTCTTTCTACTTCATGATGCAAAGATTTCTTTTCCATCCCAGCCCAGGTTTCCCAAGTCCCCTGACTGTAAACACTGGCAGAATTATTTATTTTCCATTATTGTGACTTGAATCAGTGCAACATTTTGCTCATTAGGATTTGGACCATAGCCTAGAAGTCATTTAAGAATATTGAAAAATTCCTTTGTTCCAATTCAGAAACTTTCGGCCAGTTTTGAAAATACTACTGCAGCTTTGCCCAGGTGTCTATTTTTTCCATGATAAATTTTTTGTCATGAGAGTTTCCTAACTGACTGGCTTTCCAATAAGCATTTCTAGTAGGGAATTCTGTAGTGTGCAGATGGTAATTTCCAGTAGGGAATTTTATAGTGTGCAGATGGTAATAAAATAAAGCTGCCACTCCCATCCTTGCTTTTAACTTTCATCACTACACATCATAAATAGTGAAGTTCTCACAAGGGACTCCTTGGGTGTATATAAATTGCTGTTATTTCTGAGGTTTACCACTTGGACTTGGAATGATTTATCTTTGCACAACTAGGGGCCACTGTGGCATTCATCATCCAGGTGGAGGCAGAAAGCCAATAGGCTTGTGTTCATGGAGCAGCTAAATGTGAAATGTATCGTACATACACAGTCAGACTAAGTCTGATCGACTCATAAATTCATATGGCCACTGGGTGTATCACTGGAAACCACAACTGCTAATGAATTACTTTAAAATGCCAGCTTCATGGGGATTGGGACTAAATGTTTGTGTACCCTCAAAAATTCATTTGTTGAGATCCTAAACCCCAATGTGATGACATTAGAAAGTGAAGAACTTGGGGAGTGCTTAGGTCATGAGGGGGAGCCCTCATGAATAGGATAAGCACCCTGATAAAAGATACCCCAGAGAGCTCCCTTCTCTCCTACACCATGCGAGGGCACATTGAAATGGTGACCATCTATGCACCAGGAAGCAAGATGTCTCCAGACACTGAATCTCCAGGTGCCTTCCTCTTGGGCTTCCAGCCCTCAGAACAGTGAGAAGTAAATGTTTGCTGTTTAAGCCACACAGTCTGTGGGATTTTTGTTATAGCATCCCAAATGGACTAAGACAAAAATCTCATCTATATTGTTTATTATTCAACTCCCACCTCCTCACTCAATGCCTGGCACGCAGTAGATGCCTCATAAATACTTTTCCAGCATTTTATTATAAAAGTTCACAAACAAAGTTGAAAACATTTGAAGTGAAAACCGTACTTAACACCTAGATTCTACCATTAAAATGTTATTATGTTTACTTTATCATAAGTCTATCCCATTATCTCTCCATCTATCTTATTTTCTGAAGCATTTCAGCATAAATGGTAAATATCAGTGTACTGCTTCCTAAATACTTTAGCTTGCAAATCATTAACTTCAATATTTTGGGGGGTTTTTTTCATATAAATTTATGTATAGTATATTGTATGAATCCTAAGGACACATTTCCTAGTTCTTAGCACCTGCATTGTGCCCTCTCCCAAATTCACATGTTGACGTGCTAGCCCAAAGTACTCCAGATGCGACTGTATTTGGATATAGTCTTTAAGGAGGTAATTTAGCTCAAATGAGGTAATTAGAGTGAGCCCTAATCAAATATGGCTGATGTCCTTAAAAAAGGGAAAAATTAGGACACAGGCACATCCAGAGGGAAGATCCTGTGAAATCACAGTAATAAGATGGCCAGGGAGAGAGGTCTTAAAAGAAACCAACCCTGCTGACACTTTGATCCCAGACTTCTGGCCTCCAGAACTCTGAGACAATGAGTCCCCTTCGTTTAAGTACCAGCTAAGTACCAGCCTTCGGTACTTCATTATGGCCACCCTAGCAAATAAATACACTGGGTTTTGCCAAGTGCATTCATCTGTGTAACTCAAAATCCTATCAAAAGATAAAACATTGTTATCCCCCTAATGGTGATAAAAGAATCTTTGACTTGGGGTGATGAACACACAATACAATATGCAGATGATGTATTATAGAACTGTACACCTGAAACATGTATAATTTTATTAATCAATGTCACTACCCCAGTAAGTTCAATAAAAAAAATTTTTAATAAAAAAAATATATATTATCACCCAGAACATTTGTTCATGCCCTTTCCCAGTTAATCCCCACCCCAAACACTACTCTGGTTAGTTTTCTACCCTTGGTTAGTTTTTTCCATTCTATAATTTTTTTAATGGAATTATGCAAATATACTCCTTTTGTAGGGCTTCTTTCACTCAGCAGAATGTCTTTGAGATTCACTCATGTTTTTCCTTGTATTGGTGCTTTATTCTTTTTTATTGCTTAGTAGCATCCCCTTGTATGGATGTACTACAGTTTATTTATATCTTCTCCTACTGACAGACATTTAAGCTGTTTCCAGCCTTTACATATCATGACTAAAACTGTTGTTAATATTCTTGTGTAAGTCTTTTCCTGAACAAATATATTACCTTTCTTTGGGGTAAATATCTAGAAATGAAATGGCTAGGTCGTATGGTAGACATGTTTGGTTTTCTTTTAAAAAATAACCTGCCATGATTACTTTCCAAGTGGTTGCACCATTTTGCATTCTCACTAATAATATATGTGTTCCAGTTTCTCCATGTATTCACCAACACTTAATGTTGTCTCTATGAGTATTTGATGAATGCACAAAGATATGGATTATTTCTGAGTGACTTAGAATTCTCACAGAGGAGAGAACGGGAAACGATGAGAAGATTGTGGACTTTGAGGATGGGTCATCTGGGTCCATATCCCAACTCTACTGCTTAATAGCTATGTGATCGGGGCAACTCTTTTAAATTCTCTGAGCTTCCTTTATCTCATGTGTCACAAGAAAATAGCACAACCAACATCACAGGGTTGGTAAGTATTAAGTGAGTAACTGTATCTAACAGTGCTTAGCATGGAGCTTGCCCATGGTAAAGTTCAGGAGTTGACATTTCAGGACACAGGTGAGTTACTCTGTCTCCTTTTGTATCTTTTCTCAGAGTCTCTTAGTCCTTGCTTCCATCCATCTTACCCCTTAAATTCCTCCTTTTATGCTCTTCCTCCTCCCTAATGGCTCCATATAAAAGCAGAACAATTGGTTAGAACAGGACACACCCGGCAGCCAAAGTCATCCTTTGAAAGGATCAAGGGAACCAAGTCACAGAAAAGACCTCAAACTGAACTCAGCTCCGCTTATTAACTGCAGCCCTGGGGACAAAAAAAGGCTTAGTTTTCTTATCTGTAAATTATACCTTGCCCCATGGAATTATTGAGTGTGTCAAATCTAAGTGTTTAAAACACCCAACACCTGGCATAGAGTAGATGGTCAGGAAATGGAGCCCCTTTTCCATGAAGCACCTAAGTCCTGCGCCTCTCTGCCCACTCTCAACTCTGCTCCTGACTCAGCTGCGACTGATGAAAGCCCCTCAGTCTTTTGTTCTCACTCCTTAGATCGTGATCCTCAGGCCTTTGGCAGCCCATTGAGCATTCAGGAGTCATGACTCCTGTGTGTAATCAGGCCCCCGGAGAGAGTGGCAAAGTGTGGTGAGAGAGAAATAGACAAGGAGAAGAAATAAAAGAGGAAGAAGGATCCATTTAGCACCTGTTTCCATCCTTAGCCTCAAAGAAAAATATTCAGAAAGGACCCTCCTTGGTGCCTCTTCCCTATCATCTTGTCATTAAGACCTTAAAATTATACCCAGGGCATTCCTTCTCTCTTCAATTAAAGATAAAAAAGCCTCTTCACATGTAACAAATGATTCTTGTGAAATAAAAATAAAAGCCTTTCATTCAGTGATCATTTCATTTTATTATTACTATTAAACACTGTTTGACGCCTGCTAATTGAGCTCATCTGGATAAGTGTTAACATTTCTTAATACAGAGCAGCCACTAAACCATTTAGTGATTTTCAGAACGTGTTCTCTGTGCTTTGCCTAATTAAAGGCATTGAAGAGATGGGCTCATGCATTGTCAGGGGTGATCTCAGAGGGAGGGAAGTGGCCCACCACCACTCACTAGCTCCTTATTTCATCATGTTCATTCTAAATGAATTCTTAAACCTCCACTTCTGAAAGCTGCCCAAGCCTGCTACAATGATGAATGCTTGAAGTCTCCTAGACTCATAGATTTTCACTGGATAATTAGGAAATGGGGTAGATGGATATCTTCCAAATTGTACTCTTGGGTAGCCCAGATAGTTTAATTTAAATTGCTAGAGAATTTACATAAGTGGCAGAGTATAAGTTTTGAAAAGCAAATTAAACTCCGTTTGAACACCAGCTATAACATTTCTAGTTTGTCACCTCAAGAATATAAGCTCTCAGATGCTCAGTTTCCTCATCTGTAAAATGCTAATGACAGCATCAACTGCAAAGGTTTGTTATGAAAATTGGAGATGATACATATAAAGCATCCAACATAATAGATAATAGGTGATCTCGATGGAG
Source organism: Mormoops blainvillei (assembly GCA_004026545.1). Taxonomy (NCBI): domain Eukaryota; kingdom Metazoa; phylum Chordata; class Mammalia; order Chiroptera; family Mormoopidae; genus Mormoops; species Mormoops blainvillei. Next base: position 13,655 of record PVJD01006371.1, read on the forward strand.
GAGCTATCTCATCTTCATCATCATCACCATCGTTGTAGTCATCATCCAGCAGTGAGCTCATGGCCTTTATCTGGCAACCATATTGAATCCATGACAGTATGTAAAAACATTTTCCTGGGACTTTTCTCCAAGAGCGGGCCAAATGCTATGTTTAATTCAAGAAGGGTACAGATATGTATTCACTAAACATCTGAGTAAGGTTGATTCCTTTGTCCTTCTGCCTCCCCAAGGACCAAAAAGCCTGCACAGCAACTTAACACAATTTATACATTATTTATTCATGGAAAAGATGATGCTAGTGTAACCTGTAGCACACAGAGACATAAATAAGCCCTGTTAAGTCAGAATTCTGCAAAGGGGGCCCTTTAACCTGGTTTTTCTCCCTCCAGGCACCAGAACTATGGCTATGATAATCGGGGGGTGGGGGGTTGACCCAGTCCTGCCAGCTAGCTTAATAATACCTGTAGGAATTCTGACACTTGGGACTTCTCAAGAGAGAAGATTTAGGGAGAATGACTAAGCCTTTTCACTGGCTTGTAAGGAGATCCTGATTTCTGCCTTCTCTCTGCACTTCAGGTCACAAAGATGGGCAGAGAAATCCCTCATCCTTGCGACCCAAGGAGGAGCTGGTCAAGTTCAAAGTCAGATTGAGTCAATTTGTCCACAAATAGAAGATTCAAAGGGACTGATGTTTATAACACATATGGGAATTGTTCTCTCTTCTCTCTCCTTACATGCCAGAGTGGTTTTGACCAAAGGTCAAAAATCTCAGGTACCTACAGATGCCAATCAGATAACATAAATGAGTGCTAGCACTATCTTAAAAAGGCAGCTACTGTCCTGACTGGTGTGACCCAGTTGGTTGGGCATCATTCTGTAAAGCGAAGGTCACCAGTTCCATTGCTGGTCAGGGCACATGTCTGGGTTGCAGTCCAGTCCCCAGATGGGGCACCTAAGAGAGGAAACACATTGATGGTTCTCCCCTCTCTTTCTCCTTCCCTCCCCCATCTCTATAAATAAATAAATAAATAAATAAATAAATAAATAAATAAATTTTTCTTTAAAAAAAAAGGCAGTTACTGCTTGGTGTCAGCTCTTATTGCCAGGTGGAAATGTGCAGCATTACCAGCTATACTTATTTATTAGGGTGAGTTAAGAGAGCAGGTTTTGTAAAATATTGGCTTTTTAACTACTGGCAAAATTTTTTTTAAAAAACATTACACAAGTCAAACAAACATATTCAAATGCTAGATTCAGTCCTTAGGCAGCAGTTAAGAACTTAGCCACTGGAATTAGTCAGAACCGGGCTCCATCCTTAGCTCTACATCTTATTACCTGGTGACCTTGGAGAAACTGCCTGCCTGCTCTAAGGCTCAGTCTCCTCATCTGTAAAATAAAGGTAATGATGGTGCCTACTTCACCTCTTGGTATTCAGATTAATTAAGATTATACTCAGAAAGCCCTAAGCAAAATGCCTGGCACACAGGTTTGATTTAACACCAGTTGAATAAATGATTAGTGCATCCACGTGTGGGGACAGATTTCAAGAATACCAGACAAAGAGAACCTCCCCAGGCCTTAGACAGTGATTAATTGTGGAGTGCCAAGCATTATTTCTTAGGAATTTTACTCATATATCTCCAAAGTGGCAGAAATTCTGAGCTAGTATTGACCCCAAGAGCTTCCCATAAAAATGATCACTTTCTTCCGCAAATTTAACCCAGTTCCATACCAATCAATAGCTTATATCTGTGCCCTTCAAGACATGAGGAAGAAATGGCTCAGTAGTGAGTCCGTTTGAAAGGGCCCCACCGAGTCCTAGATTTCTTCCAGGAACAGCCTCCATCCCTGTTATCATTCATCTTTGTCTCTGTCTTCATCGACTTCTCTCAGGAAGCAAAAGCGCTGGAGCTAGTGGTCCTGGGTGCTGTCCAAGCTCCTCTACAGACACAGAGGCGAGGCACAGCCATGGAGAGTCAGCATATGGGTCAGGCAAGACAAGGAATGTGTCTTGATCAGGGTTCCTCAACCTCAGTACTGCTGACATCTTGGGCCACGTAATTCTTTGTTATCAGGGGCTGTCCTGTGCATGTAGAATGATTAGCAGCGTCCCTGAGTTCCACATACCAGATGACAATAGCATACACACACACTTACTCACCAGTCACTACAAAGAAAAGTGTCTCTGGACATTACTAAGTGTCCCCAGGGGAGCAATCCCTGGTTGAGGATCACTGCTCTAGGTTCACCCTCCCACTATTCCTATGGAGGGCGCTCAGCCCAAAAAAACTCCCTGCAAGAAAACTGTCAGGCCTTGTATGCTCCCCGTGAAGAATCTGGGTTGGCATTCCTTCCAAAAGGAGACAAAGTCCACGAATAAGAGGGCACCCTGGAAAGACTGATGTTGGAAAGGACAAAGAATGGGCTTTGGGGTCATATGGATGAGGCTCAAATTCTGATTCACCCTCAGCTGAGTGACTTCAGGTAAGTTACTCTGCCTCTTTGAGCCTCACATCTTTCCTCTGTAAGGTAAGGATAATGATACTCTGCCTACAGGAGATATTGTCTATATCAGATGTGATGATGTCAGGCATATGAATATTACTGAGTCACATAATCCTGCTAAATAAAAATAAGTGACTATAACTCCATAAGGAAGGCAAAATGCACTTTAATCTTTAAAAAGTAGTTAGTGGAGATCCAAAATGTCAGAGAAATAAGTGGAAGCTACATTAACCTCCTCCCAGGACCAAACTGGGATTACAATTAAATCATAGAGAGTCATCCTGAATAATCACCTGAACACTGGCCGGTGGGAAGCCTTACAAACAAGGGCAGACAGAAGAAACTGCTTCCCCACAACGTGACCGGCAGAGAGTGCAGAGGAGGCACAAGAAGGCTGGCTGGGCTCCCATGGGTGGCAGCTGAAGTTCCAGAGGGATATATCAGTGGACAGAGGTTCCCCCTGAGAAGTGTGGGGGTCTAAACCCCAAGCTGATCTCCCCAGCCTCAGCAGCAGAACTGGGAAAGGAACCCAAATAACATACAGTTGTGAAAAGCAGTGGGGTTTCTGTCTACCCAGGGAAAGACAGTTGGAGACTCAGAGAACCTCTTAAAGGGCCAACACACAAAACTCCATTTGCAGCCACTTACCCTGGACTCTGGTAGAGGGAGGGCAGGCTGGACTAGAAACATATGAGGACAGACTGGGGCTGGCGGTTCTGGGGAAAGAACTGAAGAAACAGCCACCACGATCCCTGTGCTGAGTCATCCTCCATACTGCAGGGGCCATCTTTCTCAGGCAGAGCACTCCCCACCAAATACATCAGCCTGAGGCGGAGCAATAGCCCTGCCCACGGGAATTACTCTGCCCCACCTATGGAGCTTAAGCAGGGCTGCTGAGAAGTACAGCTGAAGGTTATCTCAGTGATTAAGTTTAACAACTAAGGCAGACCTCTGGGGACTCTTGAGAGTTTAGCTGACCTTCCCCAGGGCCCAGTGCTGGTAAAAGCTGGCCTTGGTGTGCAGCCTGTTTCTTTCTAGATGTAACAGGTCCAGCAAAGGGGCCACAAGGAGTGGATCACTGATAGCTCCAAGCAGGTTGTCCAGAGCCTGTCACAGGCAGCATCTGACAAAAGACTGAACCAGAGTCTATGCAGATCTACCTACTACATAGAAGTAAGCAAAAAGAGGCAGTCAAAATGGGAAGACAAAGAAACAGGCCCCAAAGAAAAGAACAAAAGAATCCTCCAGAAGAAGAACTAAATGAAAGTGAAGCAAACACCTTATCAGATATAGAGTATAGAGTAATGATTATAAGGATACTCAACAGCATGAAAAAAAGACATAGAAACAGTAAAAAAGGATCAGTCAGAAATAAAGAATGCAATATCTGAAATAAGTAAGACACTGGAAGGAATAAACAGTAGGTTAGATGAAGCAGAGGATCCAATGAGTGATTAGGAAGACAAGGTAGAAAAAACACCCAAGCAAAGCAAAAAAGAAAAAAGAATTAACAAGAATGAGGAGACCTTAAGAAACCTTTGGGACAACATGAAACATAATGACATCCACAGCATGAGTATCCCAGAAGGCAAAAGAGTGAGCAAGGGATCAAGAACCTATTTGAAGAAATAAGGACTGAAAAATTTCCTAGTCTCATGAAAGGAAAAGCCATACAAGTCCTGGAAGCTCAGAGTCCCAAATAAATTGGACCCAAGAGGCTTATACCAAGACACATCATAATTAAAATGGCAAAGCTTAAAGACATGGAGAGAATCTTAAAAGCCATGAGAGAAAAGCACATAGTTACCTACAAGGGAGCTCCAGTTAGACTGTCATCTAATTTCTCAAAAGAAACATACCAGGCTAGTATGGATTAGCTTAATATATTCAAGGTGATGAAAAGCAAGGACCTATAACCAAGGTTACTTTACCCAGCAAGGTTATCATTTAAAATTGAAGAAGAATAAGGAGCTTCCCAGACAAGAAAAACCTAAAGGAGTTTGTTAACACCAAACCAATACTGCAACAAATGTTAAAGGGCTTGCTTTAAGAAGAAGAAAAAGAAAGAGAAAAAGAAAAAAAAAAGAGAGAAAAATAGTCTAACAATATATGGCACTAAATAAGTATCTATAAATAATCACCTTAAATGTAAATGGCTTAAATGCTCCAACCAAAAGACATAGGGTAGCTGAATGCATAAGAAAACAAGACCCATATATATGCTGCCTCCAAGAGACCCACCTCAGGTCGAAAGATACACACAGACTAAATAAAAGGATGGAAAAAGATACTTCATGCAACTTGAAAATAAAGCTGGCAGAGTAATACTTCAACAAAGTAGACTTTAAAACCAAGGCTATAATAAGAGGCACAGAAGGACACTACATAATGATAAAGGGAACAATCCAACAAGAGGATATAACATTAGTAAACATTTATGCACCCAACATAGGAGCACCTAAATATGTAAAGCAAATCTGGATGGACATAAAGAGAGAGATCAACAGGAATACAGTCACAGTCAGGGTTTTTAACACCCCATTGACTTCAATGGATAGAGTTGCCAGATAGAAATTCAACACGGAGACAACAGCCTTAAACAACACACTAAGTCAAATGGATTTAATTTATATATCAGAGCATTTCACCCAAAAACAGCAGAATATACATACTTTTCAAGTGCACATGGAATGTTCTCTAGGGTAGACTACATGTTAGGACACAAAACAAATCTCAATAAATTTAAGAAGATTGAAATCATAACAAGCATCTTCTCTGATCACAATGCTATGAAAGTAGAAATCAATCACAAAAGAACACTGAGAAACACACAAAGACATTGAAGCTAAAGAACATGTTATTAAACAATGAATGGGTCAACAATGAGATCAAGGAAGAAATCAAAGGTACCTTGAAACAAAAAAAAAGAAGAACACAATAATCCAAACTCTATGGGACATGGGAAAAGCAATCCTAAGAGGGAAATTCATAGCATTGCAGGCCTGTCTCAAAAAACATTTAAAGGAACTTGAAAAAGGACAACAAACAAAGCCTAAAGTGAGTAGAAGAAAGGAAAAGAAAAAGATCAGAGCAGAAATAAACAAAATAGAGCCTTAAAAAATGATATAAAAGATCAATCAATCCATATGCTGGTTCTTTGAAAAGATAAACAAGATTGACAACCAGACTCATCAAGAAAAAAGAGAGAGGACTCAAATAAATAAAATCAGAAATGAAATAGGAAAATAACAACTGACACAAAAGAAATACAAAGGATTGTAAGAAAATATGATGAACAACTATATGCCAACAAATTGGGCAACCTGGATGAAATGGATAAATTCCTAGAAACACAGTCTTCCAAAACTAAATCAGAAATAATTAGAGAACCTGAAAAGACAGATTACACCTAGCAAAATTGAAGCAGAAATCAAAATACTCCCATCAAACAAAAGCCCTGACCAGATGGCTTCATAAGTGAATTTTACCAAACATTCTGCAAAGAACTAACACCTTTCCTTCTCAAACTATTTCAAAAAATTCAGGAGGAGGGAAAGCTCCCAAGCTCATTTTGAGTCTAGCATTATCCTAATTCCAAACCCAGATAAAGATACTACGAAAAAAAAAATTATAGGCCAATATCCCTGATGAACATGGATGCTAAAATCCTTAACCAAATATTAGCAAACCAAATACAACAATACATCAAAAGGATCATAAGCCACGATGAAGTGGGATTTATTCTGGGAATGCAAGGTTGGTACAACATTTGCAAATTAATAAATGTGATTCACCACGGAAACAAAATGAAGGATAAAAAAACCACATGATCATATCGATAGATGCAGAAAAAGCATTTGATCAAATCCAGCACCCATTTATAATAAAAACTCTCAGAAAAGAGGGAATAGAGAAAACATACCTAAACATACTCACCTTGGACCCCGCAAAGGAAAGGTGGTGTGAAGTGGGGTCACATGAAGAGAGTCTGGAGTGGGAAGCGCTGGGGAGAGTCTTGGGGAAGCAGCTGCAGGATTTTCGGTACCTGTGCTCCACAGCAGCCATCTTTCCTTGAGAAGAGCTAGCCCCTCCCAGGGGAAAATCAATAACCTTACCCTGTGGGATAGTGCTCCCCCCACGATCTGGAAATCCCCTTACCACAACCTCTGAAATCCTGTTTGCTCCACTCAGCAACGTTTTCTTCTTCTTTTTTCAATATTGCTCTGTCTTGGTGTTCTGTTTTGTTTGGGCTTTTTTTTTTTCTTTCTTTTCTCCCATCCTGCATCTTAACCTTTGTCGAGGAGACAGCAATATAAACAGACTCAGCGGTCGTCAGAGACAGGTGGTAGGGCACAGCTAATCCATACACTATCCTGGGAAACAGACCGGTGCTTCCCCCTCGTGGGGGAGCTACAGAAACAGCAGCCCAACATCCAGAAGACCCAAATCTGGGCTCTGGAAGCCTACCAGGGGCACCACCCTGCCAGTCCAGGGAAATAACCCCAGACAGACTCAGACTAGTGGCTTGGGGGAGGGAGGGAGAACACACCCACCATCTTTCCTGAAGTCTGAAAGTCACCTCCCGTGGGATTTCCAGGAATCACAGTCCCCTGTTTGTGCCAGAGGCCCTCTCAGAAATAGTGAGGTCTGCGACTATTCTAAGATTGACAGCAGACCAGCAGGCAGAGACAGGCAGAGGTGGACCCCATGGAGAACTGGGACTTTTGCTGACATACCCCTGGACCCAGGGCTGATAAAAGCCAGCTTTGCAGAGCAGCTTGGCCCACTGTTGGAGCAGCCGAGACTGGAGGAATCAGCCACACACTATGGTCGCCTGTAGCTTTGAAAAGATGGTCAAGGACCAGATGTGGACAGTGCCTTACAGTGGCTTACACCAGACTCCAACATCAGAGTAGAATACAAAGGGAGAAACCAAAACGCAAGATCTAAACTGAGCTAAGACAAACCCACTTGGTCCTTTTTTTTCATTATCTTAGCTATTTTTTCCTTTTCATAGCCATTTTATTTATCTTTTTACCTATGTTTTTCTTTTTCTTTTCTTTTTGGTGCTCTGATTTTTCTTTCATATGCCCCATTCTACTCTTACCTGTAATTACTCCACTGTTCCTTTCTTCTCTCCTTTTATTATTTTTATTACCTTTTCTGTGTTCTTTTCCCTGTTTTCCTCTCTCAATTCATTATGAATAGTGGTTATCTTCCCCTTTCTCCTCTCATAATCGCTTCTTTCCTTTGATATTCTCATATTCTGTTTCCTTTCTACCTCTCTCTATTACATTTTGCTTTCTGCTGTTATTACACTTTGCTTTCTTGTGGTTGATACTGCTGTGGTGGTAAGGTGGGTTGCTTATTTTGGTGTTTTTGCATTGTTTTGCTTTGTTCAGCCAACACATATACAACAGCGTAGAACACGTGGTGGGGGCTGAGCCTCTTAGCCAGCCAGTCAGAGGGGAATTCCTACCAATGAATAGGTCAATAATAATCACGACCCAAATACAACAGGAGAGTCCACATAACCAACACAGAGGTCATCCCTAGAGCATCCAAATCAGGAGATCAAGGAGTCTGCACCATTGGGTCCCACAGGACTCCTAACACACAAGACCCCACCGCAAGACAGAGAGTCAAAGCGAATCAATCAAATACATAAAAACAAACACAAAAAGACAACCCCCAGCCCCAGCTGCTGTAGCTCAGTGGATTGAGCATCAGCCTGCGAACCAAAGGGTCACTGGTTAAATTCCCCAATCAGGGCACATGCCTGAGTTGCAGGCCAGGTCCCCAGTAGGGGGCGCACAATAGGGGGCGCACACATTGATATTTCTCTCCCTCTCTTTCTCACTCCCTTCCCTTCTGCCTACAAACAAATAAATAAAATCTTTTTTAAAAAAAAAGAAAAGGAAGGAAAAAAACCCAAACTAAAGAAAAGGATGAATCTCCAGAAAAAGAACTAAGTAAAATCAAGAAAAATAATAAACAAATGGAACTACATAAAATTCAAAAGCTTCTGCACAGCTGAAGAAAACATTATCAAAATGAAAAGGAAACTGACTGTATGGGAGAACATATTTGCCAATGATACATCAGACAAAGTCTTCATCTCCAAAATATAAAAAGAACTCATATAACTCAACACCAGGAAGACAAATAATCCAATTAAAAAATGAGCAAAGGACCTGAATAGACACTTCTCCAAGGAGGGCATACAGAGGCCCAGAGACATATGAAAAAATGCTCAGCATCACTAGCCATCAGAGAGATGCAAATTAAAACCACAATGAGATACAACCTCACACCTGTCAGAATGGCTGTTTTTAATAAATCAACAAACAACAGGTGCTGGCAAGAATGTGGAGAAAAGGAAACCCTACTGCACTATTTGTGGGAATGCAGACTGGGGCAGTCACTGTGGAAAACAGTATGGAATTTCTTCTAAAAATTAAAAATGGATCTGCCTTTTGACCCAGTGATTCCACTGCTGGGAATATACCCTAAGAATCCTGAAACAGCAATTCAAAAGAATTTATGCACCCCTATGTTCATAGCAGTGCTATTTACAATAACCAGTGTTGGAAGCAGCCTAAGTGTCCATTAGTAGGTGAATTGATTAAAAAACTGTGGTACACTTACACAATGGAATACTATGTAGCACAGAGAAAGAAGAAGAAATTCCTACCTTTTGCAACAACATGGATGGAACTTGACATATTATGCTAAGTGAAATAAGCCAGTTGTTAAAAGACAAATACCATATGATCTCACTTATTAGAAGAATCTAATGAACAAAATAAACTAACAAACAAAACAGAACCAGAGACATGGAAACAGGGAACAGACTGACAGCTGGGCAGAATGGTGGAAAGAAGGGGAAGGGGTTAGTGAAAGAGCATATATGAATGACCCATAGACATGGACAATGGTGTGGGGGTGGGCTTTGGGCATGGGGGAGTGGGCTGTACAGACAAGGGCCAAGGTGGAAAAACTGGGACAACTGTAACACAATAAATATAAATTTAAAACAAGAAAACAATCCCATTCCCAATTGCTCAAAAAGAATAAAATACCTAGGAATAAATCTAACCAAGGATGTAAAAGACCTGTACTCAGAAAATTTTAAGTCACCGAAAAAAGAAATTGAAGAAGGTAAGATAGGTGGAAGCACACACTGCGTTCATGGACTGGAAGAACTAACATCATTAAAACGTCCATGTCTCCAAAGCAATCTGTGGACTCAACACAATTCCTCTCAAGATTCCAATGTCGTGTTTCACAGAGCTAGATAAATGTTTCAGAAACTCATACGAAACCTCAAAAGACCCTGCCTAGCAACAGCAATCCTGAGAAAGAAGAACAAAGTTGGAGGAATCAAGATACCTAATATCAAACTATACTATAAGGCCGTAGTATTCAAAACAGCATATGCTAGCATAAAAACAGACACATAGATCAATGGGCCAGAATGGGGAGCCCAGAAATAACCCCATACCTTTATAGTCAATTAATATTCTACAGAGGAAGCAAGCACATACAATGGGCCAAAGATATTTTATTCAATAAATGTTGTTGGGAAAATTGGACAGATACATGCAGAAAAAGGAACTAGACCACCTTGTTACACCACACGCAAGAATAAATTCAAAATGGATTAAAAACTTAAATGTTAGACCCAAAACTATAAAAATTCTAGAAGAAAACATAAGCAATAAAATCTCAAACATTGCTCATAGCAATATTTTATCTGCTATATCTCCCCAGGCAAGGGTAACAAAAGAAAAATAAACAAATGGGACTATATCAAACTAAAAATTTTTCGCACAGCAAGGGAGACCATCAACAAAATAAAAAGACGACCCACAGAATGGGAGAACATATTCACCAATACATCTCATAAGGGATTAATATCTAAAATTTATAAAGAACTTACAAAATTCAACACACACAAAAAAAAAAACCCAATTAAAAAATGGGCAAAGGGTCTGAATAGACACTTCTCCAAAGAGGACCTAGAGATAGTCAATAGACGTGTGAAAAGATGCTCAGCATCACTAGTCCTCAGTGAAATGCAATTTAAAATCACAATGAGATACCATCTCACACTTGTCAGAATGGCTGTCATCAATAGATCAACAAACAACCAGTGCTGGGGAGGATGTGGAGAAAAGGGAGCCCTTGTACCCTGTTGGTGGGAATGCAGACTGGTGCAGCCACTGTGGAAAGCAGTATGGAGATACCTCAAAAAATTAAAAATGGATCTGCCTTTTGACCCAGTGATCCCACTTCTGGGACTATATCCAAAGAAACACGAAACGCTAATTTAAAAGAACATAAGCATGCCTATGTCATTGCAGCGTTATTTACAATAACCGAGATTTGGAAGCAACCCAAGTGTCCATCAGTAAATGAGTGGATAAAACAACTATGGGACATTTACATAATGGAATACTACTCGGCTATAGAAAGAAGAAAGTTTTACCCTTGGGACAGTATGGATGGACCTGGAGAACATTATGCTGAGTGAAACAAGCCAGGCAGAGAAAGACAAATACCATATGATTTCACTGATATGTGGAATCTAATGAACAAACTGAACGAACAAGGAAAATGGGGACAGACTCATAGATGGAGAGCAGGGTGACAGCTAGTGGGGTGAGGTTAGGGAATGAAGGGACTGAGCAAAAAGGAAAAAGGGCTCATGGACATGGACAACAGTGTGGTGATTGCTTGGGGAATGGAGGTATAAAAGAGGGTTAAATGGTAATGGAAAAAATACAACAAAAATGTTTTAAAAATAAAAAGAAGCTAGTGGATTCTGTTCATATTTTATGTATTTGGGGGGATTTAGACCTGGTCCCATTAATTCAACAAATGTCCTAGTCACAGCTAAGTTTTAAGGCCATCTCTTAACTGTGCTGTTTTCCCTCTCATGGTCATGCTTCTTCTTCTTTCTCCAGCCCTTCTGGTCAAGAAATCACCCATGATCTTTTTTAGCATAAAAATATACAAAATATTTGGCGGCTTTCATTTTTTAGGTCAGATGAAGAAAGTCCCCAAAGTCCCAGACTTACTCACTTCCCCCACTCACTCAGAAAATATTTTTGAGAACCTGTCAAGGTACGTGAGACAGATGGATGAAAAGGTGTCACCATCTTTTCTCATAAACTAATAAACCAGTGGGGGAAACTGATAAGTAGATCATCACTTATTTTGTGATCACCACAAAATCTTCTGCTTAAAAAAGATAATTGGAGCCAGTACAAGATTACAACTTTATGCTAGTAAGAAAACTGATGGAAGGAAAAATAAGTATAAACAAAATAAGAAGAAGTCGGAAGCAAGATTAATGTTCATAACACACATATTTCACAAGTTACCGATGGCCTGCAAATTGAGTGCTGGGCTTCCTAGTGGCCAATGCAAAGAGTAAAGTAAAAAGTTATCAGACAATTTGCTGTGGTCAGCAAAGGAAAGGTATGTAATACTTCAGGGGAGTCAGGAAAGATACCCTGTAAGAGGTTATATCTTAGAAGAATCCTCAGGCACAAGCAGGAATTATGCAAATAGATGAAGCAGGGGAGGTGACAGCCGCAGACATCATAGCACATGCAAAGGCCTCGAGACAAGGAAGAGCAGAGGAAGCTCCGCGCTTCTGAGCGAAGCTCAGGATGTCGCCGCTCTTGCCATTTCTCTTCGCTTCATGGAACGGGGTTAGTACCAAACTGCCTGGAGTCCTGTCAAGGGTCTGCCCTTGCCGTTCCCACAGCAAGTCATTTAAAAAGGTGAAATTCAGCAAGAACTGCATTCATTGCAAAAGAAAAAGACATTCTGAAATTTTGGTTTTTCTCTTTGTTCCTGTCTTGGCAGAGGAAGAATACACAAAAATCAATTCAGAGGTAAATGTTCTGCTGATAAAGCATTAACACTAAGAGAAAGCCACTGGCAAGCCCCTCCTGCCCTCCCCTGTGCCACCTGGATCGCAGGTTCCCATCATTACTGGCGGAAACAGCTATGTGGGGTCTGCATTGCCTATTAACTACCCTGAGTGTCCTTTGACCATGCCCATGAGAGCCCCTGAACAAATGCCCAGTGCTGATTGTGTGAAAGATTTCTTAACCAGTCAGCCAGGCACTCCACCCACGGTCCTCACAGAGTGTCTACCGTATGCCAGGCATTGTGCTGGAGCCAGACCATGGGAGCCTTACACTGTGGGTCAGGTTTCGCTGGAAATGAACTCTGAGTTGAGATTTGCATGTAGGACAGTTTTTTGGAGTGTGCTCTCAGGTACAACACCCAGAGGGAAGAGGGGCAAGCCAGACTGGGCGGAGGGAACAAGCAAGCAGCAAAGCACTTACAACAGACTTCAGCTGATCCCACAGGGGTGCTAGAGCTGTCCCGAATTGAAGCAAGGCGTCCAAGCCTTTGTACCTACCTCCACACTGTCCAGTCATTGGATGGGGTCTTCCCCTGCTCGGGGCCGTAACCTTGGATGAGGGGGCGCTCTTTCTAGAGCTGTGATCTGTGAGTAGTCAGTCCTCTTAGCAGCAGGGAGAATGAAGGCCTTGGCCTTGCAGAAAGGGCCAGGATGGCACACCATGCCACCCGCTATGCCATATTAAGGCGTTGGCATTTTATTCTCATAATAAGGAGTAGTTATTGATGCATTCCAGGCAGGGGAAATGGCATGACCTGATATTTGGCATTAAAAGATCTCTCCAGCTGGGCGATAAAGTGGAGGTGGGCAAGAATGGCAGTAGGGAAGCCAATTAGGAAGAGATTGGAGACACCTAGGCCAGAAAGGATGGCGATGCAATAGGAATGGATCTGCTGGGATCTACTTGAAAGGGTCTGAAACAGCAGGACATGATGAATTACTGGCTGGAGTAGTGCGGAGGACTCTGACTTGAACACTTGAATGGATCACAAGATTGTGGACCCTGGAGAAAGGTCGGATTCCAGGAGAAGGCTGTGCACTCCATCTGGGGCGGATTGAGTCTGAGGTCCCTGGGAGATGTCCAGGAGTTGTCATATAGGTTGAGTGGGGAGCTCAGGAGAAAAATCTAGGCTGGAGACATAAATGAAGGGAAATTCTCAGCATAAAAATGATACCTGAGGCTAGGGTGGTAAATGGGCCTTCCTAGGAAGGATGCATAGCTTGAAGTGGAAAAGGATCCTAGGAGAGAACGCTGGAGAAGCCCAGTTTTTAAGGAAAGAGCAGAAGACTGGAGGCCAGAAAAACAAGCCAGAGATATGAGTCTAACACCAGGAGAATGTGGTAATAATACAGCTAACTTTTCTTGAATGTTCTCTATGCTTGTCAGGTGCTATGAGCTTCATGAGGATTTTTTTTAATATTCTTTGAATTCGGTACAATTCCAGTCTTCACCAGACAGTGGAAGGAGCTCAAGCTCAGGCAGGTGAGCAGCTTTTTCAGGACTGTATGCTCAACAGGAGTTGAGTGGGGATTCGCTCTCCAACTGTCTGCCTCCATATCCAATGACCTGATTTGCTACTGTAAAGCTGACAAGACCATGGAGAGTCTTCCGGGAAGAAGGGTACTGGTCAAACCTGGAAAATACTGGAGAGAGCAGAAGCAAGAGAGAGTGCGGCAGTGCCCAGGCTGTTTTCAGCAAGGGGAACGTTGGTCATTTTTTGAGGGCACTCCTACTTGGATGATAGTCAGAGTGGACTGGGCCAAGGAGGAATGATGAACTACTCAAACCTACACTGCGCATAAGGCTCTGATGTGAGTTCATCCCACGTACTAGGTTTTTCAGTCAACCCTTTACTTTTGTTTTAGTTTTATCCGTGTGTGGTTATTTTCTTGACCAGAAGGTCCACAAGAACCCTATTGGTCCATTTAACAATGTTGAGTGTCTACTCAGAGGACAAGGGTGGGCACAAATAGTTTAGAAGAGGGAAACTAATGAAAGAATGATACTACAACTACGTATAACTCAGTCGCCCTTAGGATATGGTCGGAAGCTGGTCTGCTGTCAATGAATTTCATAATATTCAGGCCCCCTTTGTATTACATATACTGTCATACTGCTTTTTTAGTATGGAGAAAATTCTTATTATCTAATAATAGTAATAACAACCATATTTATTGATTGAGGAAATATTTTTAGAACTCCAGTTATATGCTAAGTGCCAGGGATACAGGTTGAACCAGACGGACTCAGTCCTGGGGGAACTCACATTCCTGTTGGAGGGGGAAGGAACATAGCAAATAAATGAGATACAAACTGATAAGAAACAATGAGTGAATTATGGGTTTGCTGGGGAGCTCACAGAAGGAAGTGAAATCAACTTGATGCGAGTAGGGAGTAGCCTGGACAGATGAATTCATTGGGGGAGCTAAACTGGAGATGAGGCAGCCATCAGACAGAATGTGGGGAAAGTGATGCATTTGGAACCTAAGCGGTTTCACGTGGCTGAAACCCAGAATCTGATAAGGAAACAGCAGGATAAGGGCAGGGAGAGGGGCACCTCCCTACAGGATGTAGCACAGTCTGAGAAGGTCCTTCACCTCCACTGCATAAATGATTCTCCAGGGAAGAAGGAAACTTCCACAGATGGAATGACCTAATATACACCTAGCATTAAGCTTGGAGTGTTTCAGTTGCCCTACATAAATCCCACCAACATGCTAACAATGTAGGTACTAGCGTTTCTGCTGAAAAATTAAAGAAGTTGAGACCAGGAGAAGGTAATGAGTTTCCAAGGTCTTTATATGGAGATTTTAACCTAGGACCACCTGACTGCCAAGTCTGTTCTCTTATTACGTGACCTGGTCTTTCTTTGTGCCTAAATATTCTTAAGTACAGGAGGAAAGCATAATGTTATATAACTAGAGAGCATAGTGAATCATTTATGGAGCTCTAGCTGACCCATCCTTAGTGTGGCATAATTGCCAAGCTATTTTCTTTAAACAGATGGCCAAGGAAAAATAACATTACTTCCACATTGATTTTTAATACTACTGAATATGAACATTCAAGCAGGGGATGGTAGAGGCAGGAGGTGAGGGAAACCTGGATTTAAATCACTTTTTGAACTTTGAATCTGAACATACAAACTTGTGGTGCGGACTTTCAATGATGGGAACACAGGCACAATTCCAAAATCTTTTCATTTTAATAACCTGATTTTTAAAAATATTTCTGAACAGGCTTGTGACATTTAGTTTGCAGACAGAGAAAGAGAAAGATTGGTCAGGGGAGAGGAATCCATTAAAAAGGTAAGGTTTTCCTGCTATAACGAAGCGAGTGAAGAAGATTCATCATTAATTTATTCATTTATTCAATTATTCATTCATTCATTCTTTAACATTCATTCATTGTATGTGAGTCCAGTGTACCCAGCACCGCACAAAGCACGGAGGATCAATCAGTGGACAAAACACACAAAAGTTCAGCCCTCCAGAAAATATATCCCAGTGGGAAACACTGGAATTTCTGAAATGCTATTCCATGAATATAAACAATAGAAATGAGATTTAATGAGAACTTGGGGTTCTTTATCTTGTGGCTAACTAGCCACTCTCTCAAGGTAAGGCTACCTAACATTTCACTTTCTCAGTTGCCTCACCTGTAAAGCAGGAACAATGCAATTCATCCTTCATGTTGTAATGAATAGTCATGCAACTCAATCTACTTGCAAAAACATAGGCTGCTTCAGTGCTGAATATACCCAATGGTCAGGAGGAGAAAAAGAAGGAGTGGCAGCGATTACGACGGCAGCAGCAGCCATCATGGCAACAGAAGTAGCAATAGCAGTAGCGGCCACCGCAGCAGAAGTGGCAGGAACGACAGTAAATGCTCAGCCTCACTGTCACTCCCTTAAACTCCCAACTTAGACTAGATTCCCTTCCTTGCCATGTCAGAACCCCATGCGGTTTCCTTGTAATTACATTAATTAGTAAAATCACTTATTGAATGACTGTGTCCCCTGCTAGACGCTGAAGGTCAGAACATGCCTGTGTTCCCAGTACTAAGTACCAGACCTGACACAAAGCAGGTTTCCAATAATGTTTTTTTGGGCGAATAAACAAGTAAATAATCACCACTATGGTTGTTGCAGTGTCATTTGCCCTCTGAAGGGGTCTCAGATCCCTGATATTAGCACCTCATTCTGTGACATTTTTGTTCTGTATATTAAAATTGCTGCTCTCCTGCCCTGAACCGCGATCACCGAAATCCGGCTTCCCTTTCGCCATCCACGAATTTGTGTGGGACAGATCTGAACGAACGCACTGGCCTCGAACAGGCTCGGCTTTGACGTAATCGAGCTCCCTACTATATCAGGTTGGCCCTGTTATGAAGGGAGAGAAATCGTTGTGCGGTACCAATTACTAGTGCTGTAATTATCATTTGAGGCAGAAGACACCTAAGCAGTTTCTGGGAACAGGTCAGATGAAGAATCTAGAGCGTGTCTGAGTCTTTCTCATTTTTAAATCTTGCTCTGGAGCCTCCTATACCCGATTGCCCTGGGATGATAGAAGGGCCCTTGTGAAATATTGTCAGCTCTGAGGTTCCCCATGACTGACAGCTCTTTGTAGATAAGGACCAGCCGCCATCTGCCAAGTGGCCTCCGAGGGGCCCTGCCATGAGGAGAGTGGCTCTGAGGGAGCAGGAATTGAAAACAACTGAGTTTACACACGCGGAGTCTTACTGATAGCCTTAGCACGATTCAGATGTGGAGCTGTGAAGACCAAATCCTCAAGGGTATTTCAGAAATAATTGCACCGGAGCAGCTCTGTTGGGTCCATGCCCCTTAAAGAGAAAATAAACCTCGCCCCATCACATATCCTTATCCATAACCGGTTGACAGGGAGCTCAATAAAAACCCAGTCTATATTTATACTTTGCTTTTCTTGACAGGACTCCATTCCCTGGTAAGATTTTCCTTTTTACCCACATTGACTCTTGGGCCTGGAATGTCTGGGAACTAACAGGAAAATGGGCTGAGCTCCCTCCAACCAGGCCCCACTCCTGACCACTCAGACCTATCATCCTGCTCCCAGTCCCCATGGGCCCCACTGAGGTGCCTGCTGCAAATGGCCCACGCTCTGCGATTTACAGATGTGGTCCTTATTGCTGCCACCAGGACACTGTATGGCCCAGGTCTCTTGGGCTCCGCAGACAACGTCGCCTTCAAATTTTCTGCAGATTTACTTACTTCTCTCAGTATTTCTTAAAACCGTAGAGGCAGATAGTGCCTACTCTCCAGCGAGACCAAGAGAATCAGGAAAATAATATTAATTATGCATTTAATGTTTCTAGGGTTCATGCAGTTTTCTAAGCACTTAACAAGCTTTGCCTTTCATCTAATTCACAGGAGCCCTGCAAGTTATATATTTATTGTTGTTGTTATTGTTGTCATTTTACCAGCAGGGAGACTGAGGTTCAGAGCAGTTAATTAACTTGTCCTTCCATTGCCGGGCAAATGATGAAGCTTTATTGGAGCTCATATATCTTGGCTCCTAAACCTGAACCCTTAAAAGTATCAAAAATAATAATAGATTGCTAAGCTAAACATTTAACATGCCTTTCTCACGTCTTACTTGCAATTATGCCAGGGGTTATGTATCATTATATCCATTTTAGAGATGAGGCCACTCCGACCCAGAGCAGCTAAGCATGTGGCCCAAGGATTCACAGCTGGTGAGCAGAGAAGCAGATCTTCAGACCCCAGAGTCTAAGTTCTTACCCACAGCATCTACAAAGGCCTCATCAAGAAATTCTGTCCCAGTCCTGGCAGGTATGGCTCAGTGGATTGAGTGCCACCCTGCAAACCAAAGTGTCATCAGTTCGATCCCCAGTCAGAGCACAGGCCTGGGCTGGGAACCAGGTCCCTGGTGGGGGACATGCAAAAGGCAACCAAACACTGATGTTTCTCTCCCCCTCTTTCTCCCTTCCTTCCCCTCTCTCTAAAAATAAAGAAATAAAACCTGAAAGAAAGAAAGAAAGAAAGAAAGAAAGAAAGAAAGAAAGAAAGAAAGAAAGAAAGAAAGAAACTCTGTCCCAATTTGAAGTATTATCTCAAAATGCCCCCTCCCACAGCCCAATTCTTGTCATCAAGAAGCTTACATCCATTAAAAAAAAAAAAAATCAAGGTAATAGCAAGAAAGATACAAAGAATTTGATACTAGTATCCCCAAGGGTACAATTCAATTCCTTGTCTTATTCCTAAAACAAGTGACAATATACAATACCCTCCAATGGAGCTGTCTAAGCCCCCAACAGCCCCAGCTATTTCCACACTTCTGAGTCTCAAGGATATAGTACTTGCATTTTCCTCCAGCATCCTACATCAGGATCTCAAGCTACCCAGGATTTATATAACATTCAAGAAAGCAGTGAATCTCTCTCCTTTTCCTTACCGTTTACCCAATAGCCAGTTCTAGAACCGGTTCCCAGTTGAAAGAGAACACCGCATATCTCTAGCCCTTCTCTTGGGTGAGCAGAGGTCAGCCAGGCAGACGGGAGGTAAGGAGGCTCAGCATGTGCAAAGGCCTGATCCTGGGAACTGCCAGGGCGTCAGCATGAGAGGAGCGTGGTACGTGGGCCGGAAGTACATTGCCATCCTTTCGTGAAAGAGTAGCTGAAATCTGGTTGCCCTCAGTGTCATTACTATTGACTAGGAATGAGTTTTGCATTACTCAGTCCATCCGTGCCTGGGCAGCTCATCTAAATAACACCCAGTATGAGTGACTGTCCAGTGTAGTTCAAGACTGTTTTCAGGAAGCTTGACTCAGCTTAGACTCAGAGCGAACCATCTATGTATCTGTATAATGTTATTCACCACAAGCCACTCTTTAGGACAGCTAGAACCACTGGCCCAGTGCCTCTTCAGCTGGCCACTGGTCGATTATTTTCAGCTCAAAGAACCATTACTTCCTAGGCTGGACTATCAGAAATACGTCACAGAATCAGGAATCATACACATCTGGGTTCAAGTCATGCCTCCTTCCCTTGCCAGCTGCGTGACCTGGACAAGTCACCTTTCCTCCCTAAAATCCACTCTCCTTACATTAATTAGTTAATTGGGGATTACAGTGCACTCTTGACATGGAGCTGTTGTGAAGATTAAATGAGTTAGCCCAAGTACTTGGCACAGAGAAGGTGTTGCATATAAGTTGCATAAGTGCTTCTCCCCAGATAATCCAGTGGGTGGAAACAGTGAGATCGTAATTAGACTTTCTGAGCAAGGCTCAGAGAGTCTCCTCTAGGAATTGGACACATGCTTCAAATTCCTTTCAGACTTTCTGATGCAGGGGCATTTTCTGCATACATTTTTTAGTCAAAATGGGGAAACAACCTCCTCTTTTCATATATGTCTTTCAAACATGCACCCCAAAAGACTGTTACCATAAACCTCTCAAAATGTTGCAGTGCCTTATCAGCATGGTCCTCAGTCATTATAATTATCAATATATAACACCCATCAGAAAGAATCAAAACAATGGGCTTGATTTAGGGGACCCCAAACCAGAGGCGGATTAAGGTCAGTTGAGGCCCCGGGTGCAGAAGAAAATATTGGTCCCCTTAAAAAAAAGAGAGAGACAGTGAAAATGAAAATACGTGGTAACCATATTTTTAAATAAATAAAATATATTATGTACTAGTAATGTTTTATTTCTAATAAAATTTGAATATAATCTATGTATTGCATATATGAAACCAAACTTGGTGTCATTAGAAAAAAGTGTTAAGTTGGAGTTTTGCAGGGCCCTTCAGAAGTCAGGGCCCAGGGCTCAAACCTGGCACACCCGCCATTAAATCCACCTCTTCTCCAAACACAGCTCATGATGCTGTCAGAGTTCTCTAAATGGGTCCACTAATAGAGAGATTGTCAAGGAAAAAGCCCATAAAACCATGATCTTGACACTTTGCCTGTTCCCACTCTTTATATGGGGATGTCAGGAAGGTCGTATTAATCAATAAGGCCACAAAACAAGCTGAGGTAGTATGCAGAGGAGGCTGACAGCAAGGCCAGGTGTGTGGAAGGAGGGGTCTAGGTGAACACAGTAAGTCCTCGCTTAACATCATTAATAGGTTCTGTGACTTGAAGTAAATGGACATATAACAAAACCATTTTTACCACAGGATAATTGATATAAACAAGAGTTAAGTTCCTCCGGCATTTCATTTACATTATAACAAACTAACATTGAACAAAACAATAGTATTTGAGGACCTGCTGTGATTGCGCAGATGGTCAATGAAGGAAGACAATTCTTGGGCTAACCCAACACGAACCACCTTGCTCCCAAATTCCAACTGAGGATTGAAAGTCAGATACTTCCTTCACATGCTATGCTCCTACGAGTTTATAGGAGTCCTCCAAAGGTCAAGAAGTTATAGAAGTCTTCATAGACTCTGAAAGAGAGGGGAGCATTTTGAATATCACAGATCTGGCCATTTCTCAGAGCAACTAAAGTCCACTCCAATGTGAAACAAGAGAAGCCCCAAACAGCTACCTTTGCCTGGGTTGGTCTGCAGCCCTTCTGGTCTCTCTCTCTTTCTCTCTTTCTTCTTCATCCAGGAGCAGGATCCAACATCGCCACAGTCAGACAGGCCTGGCATCAAACTAAGGCTTCACCACTTCCCAGTTCTGTAGCCTTGGGTTAGTTACTTCATTTCTCTGAGCCTGAGATCTTCATTGTAAAAGCACAAAACATAATCATAGCATCTCCTTCTTGACTTGCTGTAAGGATTAGATAAAATATGAATGAAAAGTCAGTCCTTAATGAATGGTAGTTTAACTACATCACCCCGCACAGTGCTCAGTATCCATACTAGTGATAATAATATTAGTGGAAAGTAACCACTGTGCACTAGGCTCTGGGCTAAACACTTTACAGTTGTTGTCTTACTGGTCCTCAGAACAGTCCTATTATATAGGTAATACTGGTGCACTTTTACAGCAGGTGAAGTCCCAGGAAAGTATGTAATGTATCCAAGGACACAGATGGAAAATGGCTAAGTAGGGATTCAAGTCAACTGTCCAACTCTAGATCCCCGTCTCTTAACTACCACATCATGGTTCATAAGAAGATAGGGTTATCTTCTCTTTCCCCCTTCCTTTATTTTTTTTCTTCCTAGTGATTTCCTCTAATCTTACTTCTTTTCCTGTGTTAACTATTGACCAGCAGTCCTTTATACCTAAAAAGCATCTGGGGATTTTTTTTAAGTTCATGTAAAGCTACCTTATTCATTCAACGCACTTTTATTAAACGTCTTCTGGCTGCTGAACTCTGTCCAGGTCCATAGTGCCATCTGAGACCCCACACGTCACCTGTCAAGCAAGCAGGACCAAACTCGATGCCCCCATTGAACAGAATGTAAATAAAAACCGAAACTCAGAGAATTTTGGCGTCTTACTCAAAGCCACAGAACTAGAATTTGCAAACTTTGTGACTGAAACCTGTTTGCCTTGCCTTCCTCTCAGCATTTTTTATAACCATACTCTCACAAATTAATAATAATGACATAAACAAAAGGACAGCTAAGCCCTCTTAAGCACTTGCAACGTGAAGGAATTGTTTAAACTACTTTAAATACACTACTCTCCTCAAAAGAACTCCACAAATTAAGTATTCTTTTTATCCCCATTTTGCAGGAAAGGAAACAAGCTCACAGTGGTTAAGGAGCTGATAGGTCATATAGCCAGTAAGAGATGAAGCGTAGGGGATATAATCAATAATATTGTAATAACCATGTACGGTGTCAGATGGGTACCAGACTTATTGGAGGATCACTTTGTGAGGTATACACATAAAAATGTCTCATCACTTTGTTGTACACCTGAAACTAATCTAATATTTACCTCAACTATAATTTTAAAATAAAAGTTTAATAACAAAGTATACACGTTAATATTTGAGGTGAGAGCAAGAGGCTTTATGCATTGTTGATAAATAAAATAAAAATTACTTTAAATACTTTTTTTTAAATGAGCTAGGACTCGAACCCACATCTCTCTGATTAGAAAGTTTATGCTTTTAACCTCTAAACGTGGCTGCCTTCCCAGAGGTGAGACAACACCTTAGCAAATGCCAAATGAGGAAAGAGGCAAGTTGTATTCTGAGGGTTCAAAGAAAAGAGACATGAGTGAAAGATGGAAAGGGCTGGAGACTTGATCTGTTACCTGGGAAATTTTATTTCACCTCAATGATCCTCAGTGTCCTCAGTAGAGAAGTGGAAATAATAGTGTCCATCTCAGAGGCTCAGTATGGGGAGTCAGGAGGGTAAGATATGAAAGCACAGGTAGGGGCTCGGCGTATGTTTTTCACATAGAAGGTTTGCCTTGCTGGGCCCTAGCTCTGACGTGAGGAGCGACCTTTTGTTCTGCCTTTCCCTTTCTGTGTTTGCGAGTTCACGTTAGGGTTGAAAGGAGCCCTAAAATGTGTTTGAATATGAAGATGTGTCAGCTGACTTGCTCAGCTTGCCTGCAGGAACAACCTGAAGGCCTCGAATAATTGTCTCGAAAGAACCAATTCAGAGAAAGAACATTACAGGAAGCAAGAAAATTGCCTAAGCCCGGTGCTGCTGAGTCCTCAATTTGCACAAGCTCCGAATCAAAGTAATGAGGAAGTAAACATCGGGGCCATTCCAGGTCAGCTCCCCTGTGAATGCCTGACTGTCAGTCACTCACCAGGAGGCTCCACCTTGCAGGGTGGAAAAGTCCTCAAGGCTACCTGGGCGTAGCCATGAGGTCAGGAAAAGCAGAAATGGAGATCGGAGCACACTCTGGGACAGCAGAAAGGCTCAGGGTCTGAGGGGCCTAAAAGCACAACGCAGCCATTCACCAACTGTGTCATCTCCGGTCAGTGCTCTCCACCTCTCTGAGCCTCTCCTAGAAGGAGTTATGGCACTAAAACATCAGGGGAGTCCCAGCACAGAGGGCACCATGGTGGATGCTCAGTAATTATCAATACAGCACAGTGAGTAAGAGTTGGGAATCTCAGGTCCACATTCTCTTCCACCCCTAATTAGCTATGGACCTTGGTCAAGCCATCAAACCCTCTGTACCTCGGTTTCCTTATCTTTACAAGTAGGTAATGATTGTACCTACCTATTGGTTGTTGAGAGGATTAAATGAGACAATGCTAGTAAACAACTTAGCACAATGCCTAGCATATTGCAAGTAATCAATAGATGGTACTTACTACTGTTTTTGCTGTTGTTTTTATTAACCATTGAATCTAAATTTCAAGTGCTTTCAATTAGTGGATAAGCACACTGATTTTGAGATCAGGTCAATCCAGGTTTGATTCTAGACATCATCACTTCCTAGCTGGGTGGATAACTTGGGAGAATTAACCGTCTGAGGCTTCAGTTCCCTCATCTACAGAGGTGGGAATGATAACACTATTACTACACTAATACGGGGTTTCTAAGAGACATCCATGGGACAATCTATGAAAAACCCAGTGTCTAGGACATTGTTAGTGTTCAATAAAGGGTGGTGTTGTTGAGAGAGGGGCTGCCCCTGGCAATTTGGACATCCTAAGCGAGGGGAGAAAACATGAATGGCAGTAGGATGGGGTTCAAGAGGGAGGATAATGGGGACAGGACTAGAGACACTGTGCTTTAGAAGTGACCACATCTGCTGCTGTATTTGCAGTTCAGTTCATCAAATATTTATGGGGCACTGGCTGTGTGTCTGGGTACTAAGAGAGACATAAGGAGCTCTCGAGGAGTCCCCAGAAGCTGATAGCAGAGATAAGACCGATGTGGACTGCAAGGCAGGAGAGGAGCCAGCATACACCAGGTGTCTACTACGGGCCCATACCACGCAAGGCACTTCACGTACTTTGACCCACCGATTTCCCATTACAACACTTTGAGACAGTGTGTTTGTCTCCTATAACCGCAATAAGAAAATACTGCACCCTGGACTTAAACAACAGGTATTCATTTTCTCACAGTTCTGGAGGTTGGAAGTTCAAGACCAAGGTTCTGGCAGTGCTGGTATCTCCTAAGGCCTCTCCCTGGGGCTTGCAGATGTCTATTTCTCACTGTGACCTCACATGATCTTTCCTACTATGTCCAAGTTTCCTCTTCTTATAAGGCCTCAGTCATATGGCCTTGTGTATCCTTAATTACCTCTTTAAAGGCCCTATCTCCAACTACAGTCACAATCTAAAGTTCTGGCGGTTAGGACTTCAACATATGAATCTGGGGGATACACATGATACATATATGCATCACAGGAGATGGTAAAGGCTGTTGTTCCTCCATTTTACAGATTGAAAATTGATTCTGGAAGGTGCACAGGAACTATAGTCACTGGAATCACAGCCAGGTCTTTTTTGAACCATTTCAACCCTTAGGATTGTTCTTTTGCTTCCTCACTGCCCAAGTATGAAGATGAATGAGATAAATATTCGCAGAGGCATGCAAAGGGCTCTGCTCTGGAGGAACCTGAAGAGCATTTCTTCTCCCCTGTGGCTGGTCATGGAGCCTAAGACACTTCTAAGACACTGTGTATTTACAGGAACTTCTAAGTTCACTTGGAGACATCCCGAAGGAGTTACTAGAGATCTGTCCTTGATTACCTCCACTGACATGGAGCTCATTTCCCCACAAGACATGAAGTCTTTCATCTCAGAGGCCCCTGATAAATAATAGCATTTAAGTAGGAAACTCACCAACATCTTAGTAGGTTCTCACTCATCAACCCTCTACATCTCATTAAGCAGTGGTACATTGTCATCTATCAGGAAAGTGTCACCCCAATAAGATTTTATAAAAGTGACCATCCAATCCTCCTTGTGTGAGAAAGAGCTAATGTTCAGAAGCCAGAACCACTTGGGGTTGTATCCTGGCTTTGACACAGCATGACCTTGCAAAAATCCCATGACCTTTCTAAGTCTGTTTTATTAGCATATCTTATGGAATGAGAGAGTTAGTTAAATGAACGATTAGAGGTAAAGGACTTGACAGAGAGTGGTTAATTCACACACCCCCACCATGCACATCTCTCTCCCTCTCTTCTTTTCATCTTTGTTCCCTCCCCATCTCAGACTCCCTGTGCCATAGCTTCTCTGCTCACTCCACATGTGTGTATATCCTCAATAATCCCAACACTTTTCCACCCCTTACTCTGCGATGCTGTCTGAACACTGCTGCTTGGCTCGCTGAGAAAGATTTTAATCTCTATCACAGGTACCTGGGCTGAGATTTGAATTATGGAAAGTAAGTGCCAGCCGTGGGGATCAAAATCACAGGAGTTTGAAGGAGGGTTTTATTTTTTATTATATAACAATGACAGACATTTCAATTCCATCAATGGATATATAAAAATTGATTTAGGGTCCAATTAAAACCCCATATGGTTAAAGTCCTACTATTTACGGGGAAGTTTTACAGATGTGTATTTAATGCATAATTCAATGAAGAGTGTTATGATTTATTCATGTTTATCTGTGAGAACGGGTTGAGCAGGAGCTACTTTAAAAGAACAGTTTTATGGCCTTAAAAAATAAAAGTGACTCAATTTATACATTCATAACTAAAGGGTGGCCAATGGCTGAGCATAATGTAAACATGATTCAGCCCATTCATGTGTTTTATGATGAATGGACCTTTAGGATTCCTAAGACCTCTGAGACTGGTCCTAGAAGATTCCAGGCTGACAAATGACTAATTAACATGGCCCGAGCCTCTTTACCAAAAACACAAGGAGCTAATTTCAGAATCTGAGGCAGGCAAGTGCAGTGGTTAGAGGTTATGTGTGCCATAAAAGCATTGCCTGAACCTCATTGGTGGGGATACAAAGGAAGACCTACACGACGTGCTGGAATGCAGCAAGCAGTCGGTAAAAGACACCTAGGGCTTGGAAAGCTGGCATCCGCCTGGCAGTTCCAGCAGCAGCACCCCTCCCCACCCATCATCATAGCATCGCAGTCAAGTGCAGTGAACATGTACCTGGACGTGAGCAAGTTCTGGACCCTGAGCCAGCCATTGAACCTCCCTCTGTGTCAGTTCACTCATCTCTTGAATGGGGTAATAATAGCACTTGTCTTGTGGGATTATTGCAAGAATTAAAATAGTAACATATGCTTTCACTTGGGTTGCCCAACAGCATGGTGACTCTCTCACTTGGCAGATGAGTCAGGGGGCCCCCACATCCCAGCTCATGCCCATGTTTCTGGCATAATTATGAACATTGTTCTCTTCCTGCCCTCTATGCCCCTGTTCCTGGATGATGAATCAGATGACTGTCCTCAGGAGGAGAAAATCAAGGTGAGAGAAGTAACTTGCCTGAGATAACCTGCCAGAACCAGGGCTCACACCCTGACATTTAACTTCATTCTCTCCCCTAGCCACTATACTTGCCTGCCTCTCATTCTGACATTCGCTCCCAACGGTCTTGGTAAAGAGGTTCTGGCAGGGTGCCTGCAGCACCTGTCCCCAGTGGGCCTGCAAGCCAGGCAAGGCCATTCTCAGAACCACCGGAAAACTAGAAGATTCGTTCCTCACAAGCCACATGGATGGACTGGGTCATGCCTACATTTCGCTCAGCCATTCCTCACCATTCCACTACAGACATACAAACCGAGCCCGAGACAGGCGTTGGATGCAAGTCCTTCATGTGGGGGATGCCCTCCGGAAGCTCCAGTGGGAAGTGAGGAAGACATGGGGAAAGGAGAAAGCCAACACAGGTGAGTCAACGTGTGAGTTGTGATAGGCAACTGGGGCTCGTCCCACTGGGAACTTTCTGAAAAACACATCGGAATGATTTCACTAAATAGTAGGGAACTGGGCCATTTATCCAACAAACTCCCATCCTTCACTCATTTTTTTTAACAACCTGCATTGTTCAAGGGTCAACTGTACTTCTAAAGCAGCACTTCACGCAGAGACAAATTTCCCGAACCCCTTGGGGACATTTGGCAATGTCTGGAGATATTCCTGGTCCTCGCAGATATGAGAGGGAGTGCTAGTGGCATCTAGTGGGTAGAGACCAGGGATGCTGCTAAGCATCCTACAGTGCACAGAACAGCCCTGCACAGTGAAGAGTTATCTGTCTAAAATGTCAATAGTGCCTGAGGTTGAGAAGTTCTGCTCAAAAGGATTCTATGGGAGGGAGGGATCTGTGTGGTATGAGGCATTAGGATGTGGCTTCCTGGTCAAAGAGAGCTTGGCAGAACTGAAAGAGAGGGTGCCATACAAAGCCCCATAAAAGGAGAAAGAAGGACATGAGAATGTGATGGAAGTGGTCAGGGGTCCCAGAGTCATGCATAGAACAGCAGCTAATGGCCATGATGAGAGAGAGGGACAAAATGCTGGATGGTAACAGGGTAGGGCAGGGCTTGAAATACCCTGAGAAGTGACATGGTCTTCTCCTTGGTCCAGCAGAAGGCAAATCACTTTTATCTCCCTTCGATTAGTAGTGACTGCCCAGATCAAGGGTTGAGGTTACCAGGATAGTGCCAGGATCAATTAGTGATGCCTGTCACAGGAGCTGTGCCACACCCTGGCAACGAATTCTTTTAAAAAGTTCATTTTTCTCTCTCCAGGCAAAGGGCAGAGGTGAGAGAGGGGACAATAGTGATGACCTCACTGATTTATTAGGAAGATCCAATGAGAACATGCATGGGGAAAAATACATTGTAAGCTGGACTGTAGAAATGTAATCTTTCATATGAACATTCCAGAGTCTCCCAATTCTCAGATACCAGTGCAAACAGCTGAAACAGGGAGCAGTCAAGGCTCGAGAGCAGTCAGGATGAAATAAGCGTGTCTGCATCTCTGCATCTGTGTCCCCAAAAGTATGCAGTAACATTAAATGCCCCCTCACTCCAGGTTTAGGAGGAACTACACAACTGCAGCGGAACACAGTGAACCTCTTTCTCTCCTCCTCTTCCTTTGTATCTTCTTTCTCCCTTCCTGACCCTCCCACAGCCAAGAGCAAACTCTATTTATCATAATCTCCCTCAGCTCTCCTGGGGAAGAATCATCTTTGTCTCTTACTGTGTAGAATTAGATACAATACATTTGGGAAGATGGTCTGTTTGATCCTACATAAGAAACACTTTCCACCCAATCTTTAAGTTCAAAGAGTAGGAGCAAGGGAGAAGGGCTTCTTTTTAATTGTTTGCAATATGATGCTGAGTTCCTAAAAACGTGACCCATGGACCGCCTGCCCCCAAGGCCCCAGACTCTCCGGGGTGGTCATCTAAATGATTTGCCTCTGACCCTCTCTGGGAATGTCCATGCTCCCTGCCTTTCCAGGACACTTCCCAGGCTGAGGATTTCCTGAGACCAGTCTAAAATCATTCGATCATGTCTTCCTTCCAAAAAGAAATTTATTAAGTCCCTGCTCGATTCTAGGCCCTTGTAAGTGCAGGCCTCACAAATCAACCCCAGTCTGTCCCTCCTCAAAGGGCCCACAGATGGGCAGGTGGTGTTTCAGAACAGATGGGCAGGTGGTGTTTCAGAACCTAACACACCACCTGCACGTGAGATGTGCTATTGCAGGGACAGGCCCAGGGGCTGTGGGAGAACAGAGGAGCCCGGGAGGCCTCCCTTCAAGAGGCAACTCTGCACTGAGCCCCCAGGGAATGACCTGCACCTATCTAAGTGAGGAAGGATGAGGAGGAAGGGAGGGGACCAGGCAGAGGGAGTGGCCTGTGTAAAGGACCAGGTGCATGAAAGCACATGGCACACTCTGCCTCTCCAATACTAGGGAACACTCTTACCTGGGAGACCATACAATGTACACAATTCCCAAGGAGCCAGGTGTTCAAGGGGCAGTCACATCTCTGTGTTAGGCAACTCCCTGGCCTTGCTGGGACCCAAAAATCAAGAGGGTGAGTTTGGGCCTTCCAGCACCTTCCAGGGAAGAATTCATTCATTGGACCATTTATCCATTCATTTGTTCATTCATTTATCCAATAAATAAATATTCACTGAGCTTCTCCTATGTGGTAAGCTCCGTGATATTTCTGGGCATATAACAGCAAACTAAACCTGCAAGCTGTGCTGTGTCTTCAAGGAGCTCACAGTGAGCCCTCCCATCCCATCCATGACAAACAGATCCTCTAGGCCAGGCCCCTGAGAGCTCCCAGGAGAGGGGAAAAGCCATCACTTTGGGAACAAACTCCTAGTGGCTCTAATAGGCTTTGTGTCTCCTGAGGTTCCAGCAGCATGTCCTGCTGACTCAGCACTTCTTCCAGGGAGGGATCAAAGGCTGCCCCCATTGAGCCAAGAGTGAGAGACAAAGCTTGCCAAGCCTGCCATGGGGTAGGGGGCTGGGGAGGGGGCGTGGCCTCGAGATGTCCTGTATGAAATGCAAAGCTCTCAGGATAGTACCCGTGCTCCAAGTTCAGGCTGGAAATAAAGTCCTAGGCAGCATCCGGCATGGTGAGAATGCAGAATAAAACTGCTACGAGGATAACAAAACTGCACATTCTGGCTGATTCCAGGAGTGTTCTTAGCTCCAAAGAACCCTAAACCTGGGATGGTTCAGATGCAAAACAGCTTTGTTAAAACCACAGCTTCTTTCTGGCTTTCTCCTTCAAAAGCAGGCTGGTTCCTCTGCAGACTTGGCAGCTTCTTCAGGATGCAAATCTACTGTCAGCATCTCAGCAATTAGAGGCTTTGTAGAGGCCACTGAACTTGCCCGGATGACTATTTCCTTGGAATTTCCCAGACCTTAAGTCTGCTTGGAAGTCACTCTTTGCCTCCTTTTATCCATTATCTTCTTCACAAAAATTCTTGAAATCAGAATAATCATAATAATTATCACAATCTTAACGATATCGTCTAGGACCATTTATCGAGAGGCTAGTATGTGCCATGCCCTACGCCAATCACTTGGCGCACTTTATGGCATTTAATTCTTCTAATAACCCTGGAAGGTTGGTATTTGTAGTGGATTCCAGAGTGTGTGCCCAGATCTCTCCTTCAGGGGTGAGAGACTCATTCCCCCAGCTCCTGGGAATACTACTGCTGGCCAAGTTCGTGCCCTGGAATTACACTCGCCAGGTAGAAGAGAACTGCCTTGCCCAAGGTCATACGCTTCCTCCCTGGGGATAGCCTACATCCAGTGCCTGGCCCAGCCCTCTTGCCTCCAGATGGGACAACTGTGCAGTGATGCCAGCTGCAGGTAGGTGATGATGCTGGGATTGGCTGAGGTCTCTGTCACAACAGTTCAACTCCTCCCTCTGCTTGGTCCTGCTTCCCTTACCCCTTAACGAGTGCTGAGCCCTAAAACTCTCCCCAGTACACCTGCCTGCAAATCTCCAGCTCCAAGTCTGTTTCTCTGGGGAAACTGACCCATCACAGTGTTATTATATCTATTCACCACAAAAGAAAACAGAGACTCAGAGAGGTGGTATGATTTGCGCAAGGTCACACAGCCAGGAAGTATAGGGGTGGGGTACTGGATTCCAACTTCAAAGCCCCTTTAAAGGCTTCCATCCTCTACTGGGACATGTTGGTTACATATAAAAGTGATAATATTTTGGATATATTAAGCTACATAAAATGCATTATTTCAATTTATTTCACCTGTTCCTTTTCACTTTGGTCAAGTGACTAAGAAAAAAATTTATTACATAAAATCCTGTAATTATATAAAATTATATTTGTGGCTCACTTCGTATTTCTGTTAGATGGTGCTAGTCTATCAATTGGTTTCTACAGAAGTTTTCTTCATCCATAGGCCTTGAAGAATGTTGGCTGTTTCATTTACCTGTAACCCTATGCCAAGCACAGTCCCTGGCACATAGCAGACGTTTTAGTCAATGTTTGCTGACTGAATGAGAGTAAATGGGCAACCACTTGACCAAGCTGGGAACGGTGGTATGATGCTGCAGCTCCCGCCCTCTCTTGTCTGAGTCCTCTGTCCTTAACTCATGCCCTCCCTGCAAAATCAGCATTCAGCATCCTGGGGGTATGGAGGGATATTTTGTCGTCCTCCTCAGAATCTATCTCGGAAACATGTCCCCCACCGCTCAGCCCAAGGAATTTCCTATGGAAACTGCAGACACCCACCCCAACTTCTAGCAAAGCAACTCCCAAAACCACTATGTAGACCCCCCATACTCAATATTCCATCAATGGTCCTTTTCATTCTCCTTCTTTTTGAATGGTAATTGCATGGAATTCATATCTCTACTCACAGGTAAAAGGCCTAGGAATATAAATGTCAAGGAGCTTACCGAACTATCACAGAGGATTTTTGACTTCCCAGATGCCCTCCCCAGCAGTAAGTGCAAGCAGTCAAACATCTTTGCCCAACCAGAGAGAAGAAGGTAGCGTGTAGTCAAGGCAAGATTCATTTTGCTTTATTATACTTTATTTTGTTTTTCTGATCATAAAAGCAATACATCATCGTTATAGAAAATTTGAAAGGCAAAGAAAAATATAAGGAAGCAAGAAAAAAATATGGCCTCAATCCCATCATCCAGTCACAGTCCAATAATAACATATTTCCTTACAGTCTTTGCACTTAGGGCTTGTTACATAATTCACAAATTATTTTTCACTATTTCCCTGCCCTACTTTTTATTCGATAATGTAGCATCAATGTTTAGAATGTCATTTCAAGTTCTGTACGGGACAAGTAAAATGTCATAGGTGGAAGAATCATAATTAATTTAATTTTGTCCAGACTCTGGGTCCCTGGGTTGTTTTCAGCTGACCCTGGCTCTGCACCTCCACAGATAAATCTTTATTCCCACCTTGTGCTGTTTTCAGAATAGAGACCAAGAATTAGAGTTACTGAGTCAAAGGGCAGGAATACGGGTGAGGCCCAACAAGTCTTCTAAGATACGATATGGCCTTACCAAAACCTGTCCAGCTATCACACTCTCTTCTCCAACTCCATGCCAGGGAGTGGCCAGAGACGCTCGGAAAATGAGTCAGAGGGCACTGATTCTGCTTCATCACAGGCTGTACACAGATCTTCCAAATCGCTGGGCTCAGAGCAGACCAGGCCCAGAGACCAGTGTCCAGTCGTGCTCAAGATGGACAGGGAAATTGGTCAGAGAAGTCAACTTCTTTTTGTTGCAGGAAATGGGACAAACATTAAATTCGAATCGTGACTAAGAAAAATTTTATTAAAACTATATTTGTGGTTTACTTTATGTTTCTATGGGGCAGTGTTAGTCTGATCAGTTAGTTCTACAGAGACTTTCTTCACCCCTGGGCCCTGCAGAATGTTGGATATTTCACTCACCTCTAACCCAAATAACTAATGTTCATACCTGGCAGAACTGCTCTTCATTCTTGTTTCCTGGGCTCCCCTCTTCTTCCAGACCTCCAACAGTGGATGACTAAGGGGAACAGAATTTATTGTTTCACATGATTTGGAAAGGGTTCTTGGGAAAGAATTGAAAATCTCTCTCTCTCCCTCTCTCACCACCCCCATCAATTTCTTACCTCCTTTTTCTCTATATAGCTTCATTTCACTATCTTTAACCACAGAAAAGTCTCCTCTACATAGTGCAAAAAAAGACAACTGCCAGCATCTACAACTTACAGCTTCCTTTATATTTACAGCCAAAAGCAAGAGTCTTTCCTCCACCATAAACATCAATTCCAGGGAAGAATGCTGATTGGCTCTGCTAAGGTCACATACCCACCATTCAGCCAATTACTAAGGCCTGAAAAATAGAGTTTAATGATTCCCTAGACCCGAGTCATATGTGAATCTCATTGGCTAGGTCTGTTATCAGTCAAAGGGAGATGCAAAAAATTTGCTGGATAGTTTTTGGCTTTTGTTTGTTTGTTTGTTTTATTTGATTGTTTTGTTTTTAAAAAGCTACTTCAGTTAAACATGCTTGTTTGTACCCACGGGCTCCAAGAACACCAGTTTATAAAAGCAAAGGCAAGGACATTTGATAAGAGCTGTCAAAGTCCAAACCCATTCCTCTAGATAAATTAGAACTTCACCTTTGAAAACGAGAAGATGATGGAAAGATAATTGATGAACATCAGGCCACCCACCTTCAATTGATTCCAAACAGATACACGTAATTATGCTATTTACCTGAAGATCTCATATGCCAGACGACAAATGTTTCTCTACAATTATCTGATTTTGTGTTGCCTAATTTAGATGTTCAAGTCAGGAAAGAGCACTTATCCATAAATATAAAATTATGTATGTGTATCATCTGGTTATAAGACAATCAGTAAACAGGGTATTTAAAAAAAAGTGTACAGTAATTACTAAGGCATGCTATTTGGGGCATATTACCTAACCACGGAATGAAATAGCTGAACACTAGTCTCTATTTAAATGTCATTCATCTGCAGATAGGAAGATATTCTGCAGCTTTTAATTAAGTCACAGAGATCTCAGCTTTACTGTGCTAGAGGTAGAAGGTAGTTTTAATTCTTTCTCTTCTACGATGATATGAA
Source organism: Mormoops blainvillei (assembly GCA_004026545.1). Taxonomy (NCBI): domain Eukaryota; kingdom Metazoa; phylum Chordata; class Mammalia; order Chiroptera; family Mormoopidae; genus Mormoops; species Mormoops blainvillei. The sequence goes on from PVJD01006371.1 coordinate 47,563, forward strand.
CTGAGGTTTACTTCTCTGGCACAGGACCTGTAAGTAAGGGTTATGGAATCTTCAACAGAATTCTCCATGTCCCTTTTACATCTGCATTATATGTCAAATGAAATAGCTCTTATAAACATAAAAATTCACTTATAGTTGGCCTCAGGCCTGAGACAGACACTGATGTTTGTTGAGGGCCTACTATGTGCTAGGTATTGGGCAAAGCACTCCCCACATTTTATTTCATTATGTCCACCCCCTCCTTTTGTAGGAGCCAAAACCAAAGCTTGGAAGGCTGGCTTTTTATGTCCAAGGTCACACAGCTTGTGAGTGGCAGACCTGGAATTTGAAATCAAGCCCATCAGACTCCAAAGTCCATGTTCTAGCTCCCACAGCATGGGCTCAAAGGCTGTCAGCTGAAAGGGAGGGATGCCAAAGTTCCCTTCTAGCTGCTGGGTTCTGTGATGCCGATTTTTGTGGCTCTACTCATAAGTGGCACAAAAATAGCATCTGGTGAATCAGCGCTCAAGGGGACCAAATTCTGCTGGGTAGTTCTGTCGTCTGTTGTGTTTTGCGAGGCAAAACCTGTAGGAGCTATTTTCTTTGCTCCTTCCCCTGCGGTTGGCAGGCAACAGAGATTAGTGTGTGAACCAGAGTCCGTAGAGTACCGGTTTCAGACTCAGACCACCTGGACGCAAATACAGGCTCAAACACAGGCTCCAGTACTTCTCAGCTGTGACTACAGCGAGGCATGCCGGCAAGTAATTTATCCCCTCTAAGCCACAGAACTCTGACCTATAGAATGAGGTAAGGTATATTACCTCATATTACTACTCTGAAATTAATACCTGAATTTTATTTAAATATGTTATATACTTGCACAGGGCACATAAATTAGATGTTTTTTCCTCCTTCATATGTAGTTTGAAATGTCTAGAATGAAGAAATTCATCCATTTAACCAATATTTAGAGAGTACTGACTATGTGCTAGACACTGTGATAAGGCTTGCCTACATATTAGTAAACAAGCAGATGCAATTCTGCCTTCATGAAGGTTACAGTCTACCTAGTAAAAGAAATGTGTCAGTTAACCCTGGCTGGTGTGGCTCAGAGGATTGACTGCCAGCCTGTGAACCAAAGGGTCACTGGTTCAATTTCCAGTCAGGGCACATGCCTGGGTTGTGGGCCAGGTCCCCAGGAGGGGGCATGTCAGAGGCAACCACACGCTGATGTTTCTCTCCCTCTCTTTTTCCCTCCCTTCTCCTCTCTCTGAAAATAAATAAATAAAATCTTTAAAAAAAAAAAGAAATGTGTCAGTTAGAAATGTTCCGGGGTTTTTTTAATGTCTAACAATGGCTTAAACCATAAGTGCATTTGTGGCTTGCTAAATTAGAAATCCATAATAACAAACCTAGATTTGTTTCAGCTAATCAGTGATATCATGAGGATCCCTCATCTTCCTGTCTTCTGTGACTCTCAGTGTGGTAATGATGCCTGGCCTCATGGTCACAATATGGCTGCCACAACTCCAAGGATCACATCTCTACATAACAGCTTTCAAAAAAAGAGAGGAAGGGAATGCTTCTTTTATGAGGAAGGAAATCTTTTTCAGAAACTCCTAGTAGACTTCTTCTTAGATGTCACTGACCATAACCAAGCCACATGCCCATCCCTAAACCAATCCCAGGGAAAATAAAATGGGATTTCCATAAATAACTTGGATCAATTGTGATTTGTTCCCTAAGGTTTTGGGGGGTGGGTTTCCACAAAAAGAAAAAAAGAGATGCAGGAACGTTTGCTGGGCAATAAAACCCAACAGTGCCTGCCACATAGGGCTGATGAGAGATGTCAAGTGCTGCCTGGGTTGGATGGGAAGAGTTCACCTGGAGATTCTGAGGCACAGACTGGCTGAGGTGCCAAATGTCCAGTGAAGAAAAGTAGCCAGAATATGTACCTGGCAAGAAAAAAACACTAAGGTAACCAGACATAGCAGCAAAAATAGCACACGGAATGTCAAACTCAAATGCCTAAAGGAGCCGGGTTGGTAATAAACCTTGCTGAAGACCTGAACAGAGGGCAAGCCCATTCTTGCCAGTGGGAGTTCTGGTCCAGTGAAGTCTCCAGAGAAGTCAGAAATTTAGATGTCTAAAGGAAATCTCCCAATTTTTAAATGTTGGTAATGAATTTAAAATAACATGAATAAAATGGTAGCCCAAACAATGTCTACCGGCCAGCTCCTCTGTGTGGAGCTCCAGCCCGTAGCCTCTGGAACAGGCTTGTCTTATGCAGAGGGCCCGCTCACAGCAAAGCTAAGTGTCTGTGAATTGATCTCCGCCTCAGTGCAACGTACACGCACTGTCCTGATCCTGCCCCCTAGGGATGGCCCTGCGGTGATATATTTCCACTCTTTCTAGCACCTTCCACCCGTAGAGCTACTTACTTCATTTCTGGATCACCCTTATCCTCATATTCAGAAGGATCAAGAAAGAAAGTCCTAGAGACCAATCATGACAAACTCTTGGGGGGAAAAAAGTTCTTTTAGGTGTGTTTTCATCATTTATTTACAAATATTTATGCAGCGCCCACTATGTACCAGGCGCTGTCCCAGGAGCTGAAGAAGCAGTGAAACCAAGACAAATGGCCTCTTCCCCAGCAGTTTTCCTTCTCTCTGTCCTTAGGGTCCCCCACCTGAACTCTCTGCTCCCTCTTTTCCCATGTGGTATGGTGCCCACCCCAGAAACCTAGGGTCCTTTTTCTGACTCCGTGGCATATCCTAACATGGCTTCCTGGAGAACACCTTACCTTCTGTTCCACCCTTCTACGCTCCTTTTCCTAACTTGTGAAAGCATAAAGTGAATATCTGAGCAGGAGGAGAACATTCTTCTATCCATCGAGCCTCACTCTCAAGTCACAGGGGCCATGGGTTAAAGACCTCCCAGTAGGGCTCTGGGAAGAGACATTCAGAGAAATGCACTCCGCGCTACCACTCAGTGCGGGCTGTAAAACCTACTTGCCACTCTCAGTTTAGTAGAGAGCTACTGACAGAGCACTCCCATTTGCATCTCTCGAGGGGCTTCTCCAAGTCAGCAAAGACTTAGCCCGGTGAATTTCAACCCCAACTGCACATTGGAATCCATAACTGCTGCCCCCATCTACCCCAATTAAATGAAAACCCCTGAGGCTGGGGCGCAGGCATCCACTTTGCATAAAAGCTCCCCAGGCCAAGAAGTAGGTTGCAAACCCAAGAGAATGAACCTAGAATGAAGCAGAAGTTCCTGCAAGTAGGAGACGTTTACAGACTGTGGGTGGAGGGGGCCCCTTCGTCAAGTGCAACCATGGAATCTCGGCTCAGCCACAGACCAGACCAACCAATTAACCTCCCTGGACTCGGTCTTGCTATCTGTGAAATGGAAACAGAAATAAACACTCCTTTGCTAGATTAAAAGAGAGGAGGAATAGAAAGGTGCTGAATCATGATGAAAACTATTCATTGTTCGTTAATTATCTTCTTATTCAGTTCATGAAGAATTATCAGTCCTGGCTCCCCCATGGCTTAGGTGTGAGTTCCAGATTCTATGAGTGTGTGTATGTCTGTGTGGTCTTTTATTCCTGCCTCTTTCCCTAACACTCCTCAACCAGGATTTCATTACGTCCTGTCACAGGGAAAAGTTCTGACAACTTGGAAGATGTTCATGACTCAATGTGGCTGCTGAGGTACACAACAGAATGAGGATTGCCTGTTTCCTTTCATTCGAAACTCTAGAATACGATTGTGTTGTCTTTAAAGTGAAATGTGAAGAAAATGGCAGCTCAGTTATTTTTAGTCACACCAACCGTCTAGAGAGACTCTGAATGGCTTTGTTACCTCCAAGCAGAACTAAGGGAAGCTGGTCGTCTTCCAGTGTCCTGTGGTGTCTGGCACTGACAGTTCTTAGTCAACAAGGTTTCTGAAATTATGTTTGAAGGGATCCAGGGAGAATGGCATTATTAAAGGCCTGGTGAGTAATAGGACAAAAGCCCCCTTTTCAGGTCCTCTCTCCCAGAGCTTGCTGGACTCCTTACAGCATGGCTGACCCTAATTGCTTTGCAAGCCTTTATCCTCAGGACCAGAAAATGACTGGAAGCACCCTGAGGGCGCGGAGGCTCCAGGGACTTACAAAACAGGACATACCAGACCCCAGCTGGACCCTGCACCCAAATACAACATTGAAACAAGTTGCAGCCCAACTGGAACATCCTGCTCTACAGCCACCCATTACCAGTAAGAGCCCAAAGCCCTAACCCCTCGGGGCCCATGCATACCTCTGCACCTAGCCCTGTCCCGCTCTTGGGAAAGTAAAATAAAAACCTGTGCTCTCTGTACTTTCTTCTCTGCGTGAATGCTTTCGCAGCCCGCGTCGCCGACCATCCCAACAGTGAGGGGACTTACCAAAACACTGTAAATAAAGAGGAAAAGTAGATAACAATAAATAAAATATAGAAATAAAAAGAGGAAAAGTAAAGCTAACGGACACATTTTCTGGACTTCCCACTGTCACCTAATCACCTCTCTGACAACTCAGTCCATTTGGTGGAAAATCAGAATTTGAGGATGGCATTCCAGAATTCCAGCAGTTTAAAGGCAGAAGATCCACACTCCAGAGGACCACACAATGTGGGAAAGGGCAAAACGCACAGTGACCTTGGACAAAGACAGGGTTTGGTTCAAATCTCAGCTTGGCCATGACTAGGCCAACAAATTGCTCTCTCCAGACTCAGTATCCCCCCCATAAAATGGGGTTAGTAATAAATCATACCTATTTTCTTGGGTTAAATGCGATGATGAATATAAAGGCCTCAGCTGTTATTAGGTAATTGTTCATTTGTTCATTTATTCAACAGGGAATTATTGAGAACTTCCTCTGCTTTCCGCCCTCCTCTGGAAGCTGGGGCCTACAGCCATGAACACAAACTGCGGGGGTAGAGCCTGGCTTGCAGATGTCTGGGGCAGAGCCTGTCAGGGGATCAGCAAAGCCGCTGAGAGGCAATGGGTCGGGAGAGTGTGAGGAGCAGCAGATCGGAGTGGATGAGGGAGAAGACAGTAGGAGACAGGTGCAGAGAAAAAAGAAGCGGGCGGGCTGAAATGTTACAAAATTTGGGGTTTACTCTGAGTTGGGAGCCATTGGAAGAGCTTGAGCATAGGAGCAGCCTGACCTGCTTACAGTTTCATGGGGCCCCTCTGGCCGCTTGTGGAGAACAGAAAGAAGGGAGGCAAAGGAGGCAATAACCCAGACGGGAGGCAGCGGTGGGCTGGACCGGGGTGATAGCCAAAGAGCAGCGGGAAGCAGCCAGATTCTGAATATTTTTCTAAAATTAGAAGTGACAGCCCTGCTCGGTGTGGCTCAGTTGGTTGGGCGTCTTCCCTCAAAGCAAAAGGTCGCTGGTTCAGTTCCCAGTCAGGGCACTTGCCTGGGTTTACAGGTTCAGTCCCCAGTCAGGGCGTGTTCAAGAGGCAACCAATCGATGTGTCTCTCTCACATCAATGTTTCTCCCCCTTCTCCCTCCTTTCCCTGCTCTCCAAAAATAAATAAATAAAACATTTTCAAAAATTAAAATAAAATTAGAGGTAACAGACAAAATATGGTATACGAATAAAAAGAGGTAAGTTCAGGATGACTCTGAGGTCTGGGGCCTGGTGTGTGTTTGTTTATTTGTTTGTTTGTTTAAGTATTATTCAGAAAGGGCATGTCAAAATAAAGGACAATCCTTCCCAAAGAAATTCGGTAATCTTATGCTAGCATCTACCCACCGACATACCTATCTATCCCCTCTTTATCTATCTATCACCTATCTGTCTCTATCTATGTGTCCATCCACCCATCAATTTATTCATCCATCCTTCCATTCATCTATCTACCTCTATTTATAGATATAATTTTTTCTGGTTTAATCATGAACTTCCTGAAAACCAACACTAATGAACTAGCCTTTAATAAACTAAAATTAATCAACAGACCAGTCGCCCTCTAAACTGAACAATATATTTTCACCTGAGCAGTAGCTCCTCGGTGGAAGAATTGGGAGGTCTTCTGAGCTCAGCTTCTTCTCTGAGTATAAATCTCCCTAGAACTCCCTACAGGGAATTCAGAGTTCTCTGCTATTCCAGTAACGCCTTTAGAAACCCTAATGAAATGATTTTGAATGGCACAAAGAGTTCCTAAGGCAGCAGGGCACCAAACACTGCCCACATCTCATCGTATGATCCTTGGGTGAGTCATTCAGCCTCATGCCTCAGTCTGCTCATTGGTAAAAAGAGACCAATGGTGTAATCCCTCATCTTACTGGAAAGGTAGCCAGCCTCCAAGGTGGCCCCAATGGTTCTCATCTCCTGACAGACATGCTCTTGCATAACCCCCTCCCACACTGGATAAGCTGACCTGTGTAACCGAAAGGATATTGCAGAAATGATATGGGTGACTTCTAGTGTCAGGGCATAAAAGACATCGCAGCTTCTACCTTGCTCTTTCTCGGGTCACTTGCTCTGGGGGATGTCATAAGGACACCAGAGCAGCCCCAGTGGGAAAATCCATGTGATGAGGAACCATGCCCTCCAGCCACCAGCTGGCACCAACTTGCCAGCCACGTGAGGGTGCCACCTTGGAAGAGGATCCTGCAGCCCAGTCAAGCCCTCAGGTGACTGGAGCCCTAGCTGACCTCTTAACTGTAGTAGCCTCATGAGAGACCCTGAGCCAGAACCACCCAGCTGAGTCACTCCCAAGTTCCTCACCCTCAGATACTGGGAGACAATAAAGGTTTATTGATGTTTTAAGCTACTAAGTTTTGGGGTAATTTGTTATGCGTTAATAGAACTAATGTAGTCGTCCATCAGTGAGAGATGACGACATACTTCTTAGCCTGATACAAGGCTTTACTCTGACCCAGAGTCCTTGCCTTGTTCTCTGGCATCATCTCCCAACCGACCCCATATGTATCCCCTGTTCCTGAGCCACTAGACCTCCTAAAATTATCTGAATGCAGAGAGCGTACTCTTTCTCATGTCTGTACGCTCTCAAATGCTAATCCACCTCTCTCATGCAATGCCCTTCCCCAAGCCTTCCTAGCAAGCTCCAACTCTTCACTCAGAACCCAGTCTAAGTGATACTGCCCATAAAGCCTTTTCCAGGAGAAATGAGCATCTCTGTGGTCCCATAGCACTCTAAATACCTCTCTGCCTAAGTCCTGGGATTAAGTATGCATGGCTGCTTTCTACACCTAATAAGGACTGTGTCACACCCATCTTGGTATTACTCTCCATGCCTGGTACATAGTAGGTTCTCAGAAAATGTACAGAGGCTAAAAATAATCAGTTCCCACTTGCTTAGCACCCTACTGGATGCCAGCGCATAGCATCTCTACCCAACCAACCCTTCAAGGTAAGAGTTCTACAGAGAAGGAAGCTAGGGCTCGGAGAGGCTAACACATTGCCCAGGAACTCAGAACTGTGGAGCAATGCATCCAGAATTGAAACAGAGGAAACAGAATTAATTTTTTCCAAGTACTTTCAGCTTTCAGGGTTTTTCTTTGATTCAACTCTCACTAAAACCCTACAGGTAGCTGGCAATCGGATGAGAGAAATGTATGTACAAAACATTTGCAACAATAAATTCTGTGCAAATGCAAGGGGTGATAATTGACCTTGACAATCCCAGGCTTCTTGGTACAGCCCCGGAGGCTGGGATTCAAATTCCCCAGGCCTTTGTGTTTCCAAATGTCTTCAAGCCCCGCCAGGTTCTACACTGCAGTGACCCCTTGTAACAAGGCGCTCTGACAGCTCGGTGGCCAACCCTCAGATGAGTTCTCTGCCCCCATGCCATCTCCCAACAGCCAAAGGGAGCCAGAGGGAGGCATTCCGTCGGGGCAAGCTCTGTTTGTGGAACACTTTAATTTATTGTCCTGCCAGTGCCACTTCATTTGGTATTCACTGTGACCGCATGCGTCCTAATGAATTTATCTGGTAATAATGTGGATGTCATGTGCACTTACGCTCCGCGTTGCCGCAGCATTTCTGCCAGCACCGCAGTGACACGCTCGACCAGGAATGTGGCCAACTTCGAAAGAGATTTTGGGATTTTTTTCTCCACCTTTTTCAGATGACACAGGCATTTCTGCTGAGCAGCTGCTTTTCTTGCCTCCCTGACCCATAACTATTTTTATTTTTGTCTTTGAAGAAGGCTCCAATACCCACCTGTTGGTCCACAAAGAACGTACTTTTGGTGCCTTCTAAAAAAGAGTGGTACTCAATAGAACTTTCTGTATCTGCTGTGCAAAGTGGCAGCCACTGGCCACATGTGGTTTGTGAGGACCTAAAATATGGCTTGCGTGATGGAGAAGCTGATTTTTAAAGTTTATTTTACTTTAACTGATTTTAATTTATAGCTACATGTGGCTCACAGCTACCACCTTGGACAGCACAGTGCTAAAACGAGAGTAGATCAGAGCCTCTCAAACTTAATGTTAACACAAGTCACCTGGGGACCTTGTTAAACTGCAGATTCCAATTCAGCCAGTCTACTGTGAAGCCTGAGGGTCTGCATTTCCAACAAGCTCCCAAGTGCTGTCCATGGTGCATGGTGCATGGTGCATGGTGCTGGTCCGCAGACCACACTTTGAACCAGAAGTAATCCTTGTGGTTGTTACGCAGGTGTTTATAAGCACAAATTCATGGAGCTTTACACATGAGATTCATGCACTTTCCTATTTTTATGTTGTATCTCAGTCTCCCTGAGGTTGCAGTATCTTCATATACTAAGTTCAATGGTGCTGAGCATTGACTGCACAGAGGTTTGAAAAGACTGAAAATTTTATCACTAATGTATTCCAAATATTGCATGAGATAGACTAAAAAATTATTCGTTGTTGATCTGAAATTCGAATATAATTAGAGGTGTTGTTATCATTGCTGATTTGCTCAATTGAGCAACTCTTCTTGCACATTAAAATCACCTGAGGAAGTTCCTTTTAAAGCCAATGCCCAGGCCCTGCCCCATCTCAGAGATCCCAGTTGGTCTGAGCATAAGAATGTTCTGAAAGCTCCCCGGGTGATTGTGATATGTAGCCAGGGTGTGAAGTACTAGAGCAGCAGTCCTCAAACTTTAGAAAACATGAGTACCCCCCGGGGGGATGAAGGAGCATGTTAAAATACAGGTTGCAAGGCCCTATTTGAATTTGAGTCATACATCTGGGGTGGTTCCCACTGCAAAGCTAATAAATTCCCAGATGCTACTGATGCTGGTAGTCCAGGAACCATGCTGACCTAGGAATTAAATTAACCCAAATTATGAGCAACCTACTCCCCAATCCCTGATTGATTAGCAGCTAAAGAAGCAGACATGCAATACAACCTGGGCTTCCCAGAACTCAAGGGTGTGATTTCTCCAAGGAACTCACTCTGCTTTCTCCGCTAAGGTGGTGAGAGGTGACAGGAAGCTCAGTAGCTTTAGGGTCAGATGGACCTGGTCCCACCCGTGCATAACCTCTGGACCTTGAGAAGTGTACACCCACTGTTGGAGCCTCATTTGTAAAATAAGCACCTGCTGCTTGCATTTCTTGAGAAGGTAAAATGAGCTATGGTGTGCAAAGTGACCCAGCATGTGGCCGTCACTTAGAGAAAAACTCAGCTCTTGGGCAGCTCCAGCCAGAATGCTGTAGGCCAGTGTCTTCCATCCTCATAAGTCCGCGGCAGACAGGTAAGCTTTGCTAGGCCTGAATTTTACTCCAGGCCAATGACGTCCAACTCTGGCTGCTGTTAGCATCATCTGGTGAGGCTTTCTTCAAGTACGGACCCTGGACCCCACACCCAGAGTTTCGGTGTCAATTGTTCTGGGATAAGTTCCATGCATTGTGTCTTTGAAGCTCCCCCAGGTGTTTCTGAAGGGCAAAAAGGGCAGAGAACCACTCACCTAGAGCTGGCGGGAATTCCTGTCTGCTGGCTAATTGTGTGATTGCGCTTCACCTCTGTTTCCTCATCTGCTTTCGTGGCATATAAACAAGCCTTCTCTCTTTCACTGGATGGCGGGAGAAAAAGCGCTGAACTGAGAGATCCAAAGAAGTTTGAAGATAACCCTGTGCAGCCTTCTCATGTCACAGGTGATGAAGCTGAGACTCAGAGACAATGAGCACTTGGTCCAAGTTCACTTAGCTGTGTATTTAGTTCACTCTCTGTAACATGACCCAGCTGTGGTTCAAAATCTATTCATTTTTACCGAACAAACGCTTCTAGCCTAATTATGTTCAAGATACTATTCTAAATGTTCTACAAATATTAACTCACCTAATCCTCACAACACCTCTAAGAGTTGGTGCGGGGGTGGTAGTGGTGCCACCTCACAGAGTAAGCATTTGAGGCCTGGAGAAGTCAGGGGACTCATCTGAGGCCACACTGTGTATGGGAAGCACTCTGCTACTTCATTCAGTAGAACGCTGAGATCAGGGATTATTTTACAGCCCACATCTACTGGGACACATCATTAGCATCTTTGCTGACAAAGGACAGAGGTCCTAGAAGACAAAAATATTGATTACTTTTCCCTCTTCATCAACAAAACCAACTGTAAAGTGACTGGGATAAAGGTGCTTAACTTTTACAAGGACAGGAATGTCACGTCTCAGTGCTCCGGCCTTCTTTACTCAGGGCTTCTAAATGCCCTTTTAATAAAAGAAACCATCGGTCCTTTTTTTGTATGAAGAAAGCTTTGCTGGCTAAAGAAATGACAGCTTAGTGTCGCTGACTGCTTGGTCAGGCAGCGTGATTGGACCGATCTTAGCCCCCTGTCAAGTTCTGCCCAGACATTCATCAACCCAGGATTCTAGAAACCCAACGTTCTTCGTGGCAAGTCCTTGTGCCCCAAACTGTGGCTGTCTGCCGAGGAGAGGAAAGGAAACCTTGGTCAGAAGCTCTGGAGGCTTTTCTGAGACCCACATCTGCTACTTGGAATAGCAACCCTTGATCCAAGGCACAATTATTCTCATCTTTGTAAAACTCAAATCAGTTCACATCACACCTGCACTTTCAGTTCTTCAGTAGCTCCCCTTGCCCTCACGGTAACGGCAAGCTCTCCAACAGGATCTGATCATATTCACTACTTGCTCCAATCTCCCCCAGCTTAATTTCCCAGGCTCCTTCCATCCTATATCCTCCAGCAAACCTGACCTACCTGTGATCCAAACACACACTTTGCTGGCTCGCATCTTTGCTTAGGCTGTTTCTTCTGCTTGAAGAGCTTTCCCCTCTCTTACCTGGCCACTCACTGGTTCCTAGTTGTGATGGTTAATTTTACGTGTCAGCTCGACTGGCCACAGGATGCCTAGATTAAACATAATTTGGGGGTGTGTCTGTGAGGATTTTCCTGGATGAGACTAGCATTCAGCTGGTAACTCAAGGCACTATTCTAAATGCTCTACAAATCAAGTGCAGTAGATTGTCCTCCCCACTGCAGGTGGGCCTCATCTAATCCATGGAGGGCCTGAATAGAACACAGGGCAAAGAAAGTAGGGATTTGCCCCTTTCTTCCCGCGTCACTGTTTGAGCTGGGGCATCTCATCTCATCTTCTCCTGCCCTCAGACTGGGACTTCCACTACCAGCTGCCCTGGTTCGTGGGCGGCTTTGAACTTAGACTGAATTATACCACCGGCTGTCCTGGGTCTCCAGCTTGTAAGATGGCAGATCGTGGGCCTTCTCAGCCTCCATAATCATGTGAGGCAATTTCCCATAATAAATTTTCTTTATGCATACAATTTATATATTATATTTACATAATATATTAGATTTTATATTTTTTATATATATCAACCTGGTTCTGTTTCTCTAGAGAACCCTTAAACACTAGTTATCCCCCAAAATCCGAATTCCAGAAATTAGCTCCCTTCTTGATCCTGTCCCCTTTTTCCCACTATCCAGACAGTTACTTCTCCACCTACCCACTGGGGTCACCTTTTTTCTTTGCATCCACATAGAAAGTAGTTGTTCCGGGGAAAGCCTTTGCATTTGACAGCTGGTTCTAGCCCTTTCTCACCATTTGATCTTGCACTAATGTCTGCAACTCAAATTTATATGCCAAATGTCAACTTTCGCACATCGCTTGACAAGTTACCACTTCAGGCAGCTCTGCTGACCAACCAACAGCTCTGCACCATCACTGTCTTTGTTGAGATGATTATTTAGCTGTTTCAGTACATTTTACTTTGATCCTTTTATAAAAAGTGACTGAAAACAGAAAAGTAAAAGCACTAACATTAATGATACAAGGGATCAGCTCTCAACCAAGATTGAAATGAGTAGGCATGCCACAAATGGGAAGTCTTTACCTTCATGAGGTTTATGCCCATTAATTGTGCCTTTAATTGAAGAAAAGGACAAAATTAAAGTATATATTGATGCTGAAAATATTGCTTCTGAGTGTATCTAATGGATGAGTGCAAAACCATTATGCTAAGTGAAAGAAACCAGATGCAAAAGACCACATACCTATTGTATGATTTCATTATACAAAATGTCCAGAAAAGGAAAATTTATAGAGATAAAAATAGATCAGTGGTTACCTCAGGCTGGGGAGGAATGGAGAGTGATGGCAAAGGGGCCTGAGGTTTTTTTCTGGGGTGGTGAAAACTATTTAAAATAAGATGATAGTGATGGTTGCACAACTCTGTAAATACACTAATAGCTACTGAATGATATACCTAAGTAGGTACATTCTATGGTATGTAAGTGATATCCTGGTAAAGCTTAAAGAAAACAAGTGAGGAGTAATTAAGACTGTTGTAATATTTATCAATTCTTTAGGGAGCACCCTCTGCACATACAAACACACACAAGTACATAGTCCTATAACAAGTAAGCTTTCAGTCCGATTTCTACACGCTTGGTATTTGCAAGTGTTTTGTAGGGAAGTAATTACATTGTCACAGCCTATGAATTTCTGGAGAGCAAGAAATTCTTAAGCTCTGCACCCCTACCCCATTGCCAGCACTCAGGAAGTGGTGCTGAACTGATCTCAAGGTAAATGAACTCCCTCCTGCCGAGAACTGCCGGCAGACCATTTTAAGGCAAACAGTACTATCTGTCTGAAGGTTGCGGTCTGCCCAAAAGTGTCTCCCACCTTCCATTTCAAGTGATTTGTTCTTTAAATACAAGCTGGCCACTAGCAAGCAGATGCCTTTTCCGCGGCTCAGTGTGATTTGCCCTTTGCAACTTCCTAGGCCATTTGATGTCCTGCCAAATGTGATTGCCTAGTGACAAAGACACATGCCTTCAGGTCTCCGCATAAATGGTGGGTTTTCAAGCACTCACTCCTGCAGCCACCATTTGGGTTCCCCATACTTATTCTCTCGATGATTCTCAAAACTGCTATGGGCTCTGAGGGGTCTTAAAAGGACTGGATCCATCTTTCAGGAGCACCCACCCCCTCCTCAGGCCAGCACCACAGACTGGCATCACCCTAACAAGCCCATCCATAGCCACGTGGTCCCCATTAAATGGAGGGAGTCGGATTAATTCTCTTAATTCCCCAAACTCACACACATGCATGTTCGCGGGGGCTTCTGGGCCTCGTTCTGTGGGAATTGCCCTAACAGAACATTCTCTTTAAAAGGTTGGCCTGGAGGGTAGTAAGGAACATGCAGGCTTTCTACGAAGAATTTACAAACTTTAACTCAATGTAAGGCAAAAGCCTCAAAACAAACCAATCTGTCCAAAAAACACTCAGGAATGCAGTGTGAGAACCAGGACCCCAAGGTGTGTGAAACAGTGGTGGCTTCATGGGGCAAGTCAGTTCACACGGCTGAGTTCATTCTCCTCCTCCATCTAATGGAGGTGCCATCACAGCCTCTGGGTGACACCTGGACGTCTCTTCAATCCTTGGTTCAAAGCGGGGAAACGCATTTAGCGACAAACCGCTTCTCCCCTAGGAGGATCAGCGGGGGATGAAGAGCCCAGAGATTTATAAATGTCAAGGCTCTATGCCCAGCAGGAAGGAACCTAGGCCTGCCACGCGACCCACAGGCGCTGCGGGAGCCTGTTCCACATGCGTGTGCCAGCAAAGACTCCCTGGGGGAAACATCTGACTCAACTCAGAGTCACATCAGACAGACAATTTGACAATTAAGTACTTTACTTGAAATAAATCATGATTTTTAAAAAAGCCAACATTGATTATCCCCTCATACCCGCCAGGCCCTGCGCACTTAAACGTTATATCCTTCATAGCACGCGTTTGACAGATATTCATGGAGGGCCTGCTCCATGCGAGCGCCCATCTGGGGTACAGCCATGATCAAAATAAATAAATATTCCCGCATTCCTGAAGTTTGCATTCTCCTGGTGCATTGCAGGGAGGATGGGCAGAAGGAGGAAGAGGGAGCAGATAATAAAGGAAGTGTGTCACCAAAATATAAAGCATGTCAGATTGGTACAAATACGAGAGAAAATAGAGCAGGAGAGAGGAATTAGCAGTGAGGAGTGCAAGTTGGCTCAGAGAAGCTGACTTACCCAGTCTCATGGCTAGAGAGGGGAAGGGAAATGGCATGAATTGGGACCCAGTCTGTCACCCTGGGACATCAGCCGTCACTAGTTTTGCCTCTAGGGCTGCAGGAGGTTAGATCAATGCTCCCAGTTCCTTCCACCCTCCATTGGTCATGGGACTTTGCCGTACCTCCAGCCAAAGGACGTGGACTATGTCCTCCTGCCCATGAAGTTTGGTTTGGCCGTGTGACTAGCTATGGCTGATGGGCTGTTAGGCTTTGCAATTGTTTGTGTAATTGGCTTGCCCACTTACACTCTGCCAGCACCCCGAGATTAAAATTGCAGGAAGCCACTACTTAAGAAGAAGACTTAGATGAAGCCCCCAGCCCGGAGGCAGGCCCAGCTGAATTCAGCCTCAATTCACTGAACCCCAGCAACTTGACACAGGAGTTAGAAAAATGTTCAAGATGCTAAACCACCAAGATTCAAGGCATGTTTGTTACATATTCTTATTGCAGTAGACACTGACTGACAAAAGAACCAGACTAGAATCTTTGCAGTCTCATCTGAATAATAAAACTACCAGTTTACCACTGGTGTTTGGTTTCCAGAGAGCTTTGGAGCCCATTTTCGCATTTAGCCTTCACAGAAAACCTATGAAGGAAATGCTTTTATTCCCTGTCTTATAGATTGGAATACTGAGGTCCAAGGAAGAAAAACGGCTTGTCTCTGCTTGTGTTACTGAACCCCAGCCTATGCTGTCCTGGAAGAACTGTGGGGTCCAATTGCCCATCACCAAGAAGCATGACTCCCAATGCCAGAGTTTGGTGAAAAGGAAAGGAATTGTTTACTTGAAAGTTACACAGATTTACAATAATGGTGGAATTCTGCCCTTAAGTCCCACTCCATCTAAAACACCCACAAACACACAGTCTGTCCTCCCTTTGACAAACCAGGCCAGTTTCAGAATACGCCAGAGGTACCATATTTCAGAAAAGCCGAAGCCCGCAGTTCAGCATTCCCATTCCCATTCCCAGTTCAGCATTCCAGGTACCTACCATTAATCCGTGCTGGGCCAGGCAGGTCCCCGCGATTCCATCGGCGGTGCCGCCGAGTTCTCCCAGGCAGGTTTCCCAGCGGGTCTCCAGCTCTTAATCTAAAACCACATGGCACCTCCTTACACACCAGACCTCATAGCCAGTAGGGGGCCCTTATCACACTACCAGCAACGTGGCTCTTCCCCTGATAGCTGCCTGCCCTTTTTTTAAATCCTGACCTGGGGCATGACCCCATGACCTCATCTCTGACTCCTCGCACAATGAACTATAGTTTCCCCCTATTGTTCTGCCTTCTCTCAGCTGCCATCCTTAGTTGGGGCAAGCAGGACTCAGAGATCCAGGCGGAAATGCCTCCCTGCCTCCAGGCGCTGTACAAACCCCAGCTACGTCACAAGTCAGCACGCATTCTGAAAGTCACACACCCTGAGGTGATAGTCCTGCTATCAGCACAGCTAACAGCTAGCTATAGCTACGCAAAGTATCTTAACCCTATCGTCGGCTCCTCCCATCCCCCAAGCCATGGTCTGTGGGGAATATTCTCTGACCCCCGCTCTACACCCTGTTTCACTTGTACAGATCAAATGGGTGACCCAGGTCTCCAACTGCACAGCTTCCAACCTCAGTTCTAGCCCTCTTCTACCTTTCAACTTCCCTCCCTGAAGTGTACACTGTAATTATTTTATAATTAGTTAACAAACACACCAGAAGGAATCCAGCAGAAATGTCTAATGGCTCAGAATTTAACAGCTCCCACTAAACTTCATCATCCAGCATGAGATCTCCCCCCTGAGTTTCCTCAGCTCCCTGAGGATTTTTTAGCACAGCCCTTAATGGGCTGCATTTTAATTGCTTGGTTTCTACATCCACCTCCTCCATTAGACTGGGAGCTTTTGAAAAGAAGGGCCAAGCACTCTTCATCTCCAATAACCCATAATTTTCACAGGGCCTAACCCAGAGAGAAGACCAGCTATGATTTTTCAATAAATTCACACAAAGGCAGCGAATGCTTTTCCAATATTCAATTCACCTCAATATGCATTTAATTAAGTACCGGTTGTAAGATGGTGAGGGCGAGCAGCACAAGGCACCCCGAGATGTGCCACTTTGGCACATGGATTATTTGAATTGAAGGCAATTAAGATCCAGCAGACTCAGGGAAAGCTTTCTGTTTCTCCCTTTACCACCTAAAAGGATGTATAGAGTGGACTTATACCAGGGAGAGCTGTTACCAGAGATAACTTTTTATGTCAGAAAGACTCATCTGCAGGACATGACAAACATTAGTTTAGGAAACATTTGCTCTTCCCATTTTCTTGTGAATTGTCTTCCTCCGCTTTAAAGTCCCAAGCCTCTACCCTTTTTCCTTAGCTCAGGGTGGCATATGAACCTCAATTACTCGACTGCTTGAGAGTCTTGTATTTTTATGGGGCCCCCATTCATATGTATGAAATTTGTTTTTCTCCTGTTACTCTGTCATATGTCAACTTAGTTATTAGACCAAACAAAGAACCTAAAAGGGAAGAAGGGAAACGTTTTTCACCTCTGCTTAGAGACACTGACACCCCAAAGAGGAGTGTGTTAAGCATAATATTTTGACCCTGCAATTTTTATCCCATTGTTCTTACACCGGAGACATTCACTTGCCCTGCATTAATAGAGTTTATCAGTCAGTATGCCAAAAGACTAGGTGTGTGAATATGTGTGTATATATTTGTGAGTGTCTGTGTATATATGTACGTGTGTATATACATATACATCTGTATATGTGTTTTTGTATATATGTGTATGCATGTGCATGTGTATGTCTCATGTCCATATATTTGTGTAGTTGTATATATGTGTACGTAAGTGTATGTGTGTACATGCCTCTGTCTGTGCATACACATGCTTGTGCATACCTATGTGTGACCTGTGTACAAGTATGTACTTTCACGTGTGTCTCTGTGTGCACATGCATTTCTGTGTGCATGTACGTGGGTCATTTTGCCTACATGCATGTTACTGTGCGTATATGAGTGTATGTGGGTTTGTGCTCTCTCCATCTTCTCCTCCTCCACTTTCCAACCTACTTCCCCCTATCACTTTCCCTTAAAATTGCTCACAGTTTTCTTATTAGACAACAAGACAAACCATTAGTCTTTAATTCAATTGTTAGTGAATGTTACTTATTCTGCCTACAAATATTTATGGAACACCTACTATGTTCTAGATCCTGAAGATAAGGTAGCCAAAAATGAAAAAAAAAGAAAAAAGGGCATCCTGTCCTCACTTGCCTTTGGGGGTAATGTGTACCTTAGATTACTGGCAGAAAATAATCAACAGTGAGCAAAATTAACAGGGCAACACTGACCCACGCTAAAACTTGTAATGGGCTAAAAATTGACAAACGAATAGTACTGTTGACAAAATTTAGATGTGCAAACCTTGACCCGAGAGATTTAAACTTGATAGAAAGAATGACCAAAAAGATATGAACAAGAAAACCAACAGAAACCTCAAAATAACTGAAGTTATAATCAGTATACATAAAGTTAGTATAAGGAAAAATATTGATGAACCAAATGTTCATTGTAAAATTTAATCAATCCCATGAAAATAATTCTACTATGAGAAAACATTTTAATGGGAACGTTGAGCTGTATAGCAAATTAAACACTGGATTAAAATGACATAATGGAATTTGCTTCATGAGACACTTTGTTGCAGAAAATTAATGTTGCAAGAATTCTCACATCATTGTTGCATTAAAATGTACATGAGGTTGAAACAATGGGGTAAAAATGGAGGGGAACAAAATACTTTCATCTGTGTCACATATTCATTCCTAGACTCAGTCCTAGGCTTTTCAGAAAGATACAAGAGATCCTTGGAACCCAGCATGAAACTAAAGCACAGTCAGAGGCTACAAGCTCAGTCTCTCTGCTCAGCCCTTCTCAAACATTATTATTCATTCAAGTCATCCAGGGACCTGGTTAAAATGCATATGCGGAAGCAGCAGACCTAGGCTCAAAAGGAGATCCTGCATTCCTAACAAGTTCTTGGTGATGCAAATGCGGATCTGCAGACCACACTCTGAGAGTAAAGGCCTCTGCGGACAGCACCGCTCTGGGACACAAGCACTCCTCACCTTTCCCAGGGCTCAGACCAGATGTTTGCATTATATAGTCCCTTCCAGAGTGCTCCTCACCCCTCCCAGGTCTCAGATAAGCTGTCTGCGTGGCATAGTTCCTTCCTCGAAAGGAGCTGCTATGTGGTCTTTCTTGCCTGCTTGGAAAAGTTGCTATGCAACTTGGTCAGAACGACCCAGGCATCGATGAAGCCTGACTGAGCCTGCCGCTGGTATGACTGTTGATCCAGACATTTGCCTTGGCTTGGGGACGCTCATCCCCCAGTCGGAGGACTTTTAGAGAACCACTAAGCAAATCCTCTTCAAAATTTCCCAGTGAGAGAACAGGTTTAATCCAAAGGAAGGCTTCGCTAAGAATAGAGGCAGCTTGGTGAGATGGAATAAGTCTAGACTCTGAAAGCTGAAGTTCTAGGTTCAAATGCTGACTCTTTCGCTTACTGGTTTCAGGCAAGCCAAGGGTCCCCTCCGCGCCTCAGTGTGCTCATCTGTTTAATAAAATATGAGGCTGAAATGAGAAATTTCAAATAAAACGCACAGCACCTAGCCAGAATGATGTTCTCTCTATGGTGGCTTCTAGTTCCAAAGAAGATGGAATTCCCATCCATGCAGTGCGCGAGCGTGAGATATTTGGGAGGCTGGAGGTTTCCTGGCACCCTTTCGACTATATTCATAGGCTGACGCCAATGACTGAATTCTAGAGCCCCAGGAGTCAATGCTGCAGAAGAACAGGGCACATGAAGGCTTTTAAAAACAAGGCTCACTTGGTCTTGGCAAAGGGGAGACAAAGCCAGGCTCCGGAGACATCAGCGGCCCTGCCTCCAGACTGGCCTGATTGATCTAAGGACCTTAGGCTAACCCCAAAATGCCTTCGGAGTCTCTTTAAGAAAAGCAAAATGAGAGAGCAAGTCAAGCACGTTTTCCTCTTAGCTGCCAAGGAATCCCGAGTGAGCTTCAAAGTGCTCGGAATTCAGAAGGGAGGGATCCTCTGGGTCCTTGTCTGTAGTCCTGAATCTTTGTCTGTGGCCAGAGAAGGCCATACCTGTAGGACAAATGCAGTGCTCTCCTGTGACATCTCTGCCAAGAGGACCCTCAATAGCTCAGAGGAGGACACACACAGCGCAAACTCAAATCCACTGGGCTGCACTGGAGACATGTGATGCCAGGCAGGAAAGCAGACTCGAAATGATGCCCATAGTGTTACACTGACCTGGGCTCAGACCCAACCCCAACACTTCCAAACAGTGTGCCCTTGTCCAAGTCATTGCAGCCCTGAGCCTCTGCTTCCACATCTGTAAAATGAAGATAATAGCTCCTACCTCATTAGGTGTTGTGGGGGTTGAATGGGTTGTTGCTATAGACTGAATGTCTGTGTGCCCCCCCCACCAGATTCATACACTGACACATGATCCCCAATGGGATGGTATTAGGAGGTGGGGCCTTTGGGAAGTAATTAGGACATGAGGGTAGAACCTCATGAATGGAATTAGTGCTCTTATAAAACAGGCTCCAGAGAGTTGTCTCTGCCCTTCTACCATGTGAGGACAGTGTGAACCAGGGGGCAAGCTCTCACCACACACCAGCTCTGTCAGAACCTTGATCTTAGACTTCACAGTCCCCAGAACCGGGAGAACTAAATCTCTGTTGTGTAGAAGGCACCCAGCCTATGATTTTAGGGATGGCGGCCTGAATGGACTAAAACAGTTCTGCATAAAATGCTGCATAAAAGACCTGGTCCAGAGAAGAAAGATGCGTTACCAATGGTTCCAGCTTAACCCAGGGTAGCAAACACTGAGACAAGAGCTTTTGGGTAGGTAGTTTGTTTGGAGAAGTGACCCCAGGGGCATAAAAGGAGGCAGAGAATGGTGAAACAGGGAAGGAGCAATGTCCATGAGAGGTATGTCCCAGGGTGATCACCACCATGAGCAGATGGGACTCAATGTTACCAGGCCAGCCCACTGTGTTGGCCGCAGCCAATTAACCCCCATCCATGGATGCACTAGCCCAGAGTCCGGTCACCACTTAGACCATACAGCCTCACTCACACCTTTGATCTCACTAGCTGCTAACCTCCAGAACCTGCCTGACTTCCAACAAAGATGACAAAGAGGATAAAGAAAAAGAATTAAATGTATTAAGCTCATGGCATGGTGCTAAGTGCTTTATGTGTTTAGTAAAATCATATTTGCATGTATTAGCAGGTATGTTTTTAACCTCCTTACCAAATTCCTACTGATCCTTCCTCCAGCCCAGGGTGCTAGGGCTTTCTGTGTTCACTGTTTTGGGGAGGAAAAAAGTTATAGAAGAAATTCAGCAAGGGGAGAAGACTCAGTTCTCTGCTCCTGAGTTTCAAGACAAACTTTTGAAACTTGTGGCAGAAACGAGAGTTTGAGAGAATCGTTTTCTGAGTTTCAAAATCCTAGGTTTTGAGCATCAGAAGTCAGGGTTCTAAAAGACTCTGGGTATAGAAATGATGCCATAAATAATAGATTTTGGAGAATATATAATCAATCAGGGTGAGTTTACCCACCTTCAAGGAGTTAGAGATCGCCAGGATTGAGGGGAGCAAGGAAGACTTTGTACTGCTGTGTCTCTGCCCATCACTTTCCCAGGTTAAGTCCCCGGGGCGTATGACCAAAAGAAAAAGATCAGGATTGGGAAACAGGAAGCAGACACCTGAATCTTGTTCTGCACGTGGAGGTTAGAGGAAAGCAAGTCCTAAAATGACCCCCAATAATTCTTGCCTCCCAGAGTTAATGCCCTTGTGTAAACCCCTCCCCTTGAGTATGGGTTATGATTATTGATTCACTTCTTATGAGTAGAATATGGCAGAAGCAATGAGCTGCCATTTTCGAGGTCAGTTACAAAAAGACTGTTGCTTCTGTCTTGGGTCCTCTCACTCTCGCCCTCGCTCTCTCCCTCGCTCGCCTCTTGGGAGCCAGCTGCCATGTTGTGGGCTACCCTATGGAGAGGTTTATGTGACAAAAAATTGTCTCTGGCCAGCAGCCAGCAAGGACTGAGGCCATCAACCAGCAGCCACGTGAACAGAATGAGAACAGAGGTTCCTGCCACCCCAGTTGACCTTTTGATGGCAGCTTCTTGGGAGACCCTGAGCCAGAAGCACCCAGCTAAGCTGCATGCAGATGCCTAACCCATGGAAACCATGAGGTAATCATTGTTTGTTAGTTTGTTTGTTTGTTTGTCAATCCTCACCCAAAGATGTTTTTTATGGATTTTAGAGAGATGAAAGTAGAGAGAGAGAATCATCAATGTGAGAAAGAAACATCAATCAGTTGCCTCCTGTACATGCCCCAACCAGGGATTGATCCCACAAACTAGGTATGTGCCCTGACTGGGAATCAAACCTGCAACCTTTTGGTGCATGTGATGAAGCTCCAACCAATTGAACCACCTGGCCAGGGCTGTTTTTTTAAGGTGATTAGTTTATTCAGCAATAGGTAACTAATACAGCATGAAAAATATCCAGGCAGCGGCCCCAGGGTAGCCTCTGAGCCCTCACTGTGGTAGTTTGGCTCTGGAAGTAGCCGGATCATATCCTTTGGGATGAGATCAGCATGAGTATGTCAGCTGGAACCAGAAAAGTAAAGAGACTGTGCCATCAACATAAGGTATATTCAACAGAGACTAAATTGAAATATAGAGGGAAAGAGTTACATTTGTTGTGTGGTCAATGTATGGCCCTAGATTTCCACCTGCCACAAAGACACCGTATTCTTTAACACCCATAACAGTCCAAGGAGATCTGTTTTACAATTTTCACTCTTTTACACATGAGGAAACTCTGCTCAGAGAGTTAAAGCAACTTCCCCATAGTCATACAGCTAGACTGTGGAGAGTGGTGACTCACACTGAGGTCATTTGGCTCTAAAGTCAAGCTTGGGCCCATTACACCAAGCTGCTCTATCTTTCTTCCTTGGTCCTATGACATCTGAGGGGTGAGGCTCAAATCTGGCTTCCCTGTTTCTGATTCTCAGGGTCATGCACAGACTCAGCTTAGGTTCCCGTTTTGGGGGGACCAGCTTAGATCCAGGCCTAAGGATCCAATTCTAGCTCTTCTTTTCTTAGACCCTCATTATTGACCAGCTACTTTACTCATTTGTTAGCAAAATGACCACCATCCCCCCCCTTGTTCAGAAAAGAAAAATAAGCAACTCCCCAGACACTTAGCAAAAAAGCAGTTGCCTGGTTAGAATAGTTATGGTCTATGAACTTATTAACAAGGAACAGCTCAAGACTATTCAAAGGCCAGCATCCCAGAGAACTTACTTGGTCCCTTTCTGGCCCCTTTATCAAAAGCTGCCTATTCTAATTTTAGCAGTTTGCTAATGGAACATGGTGAGAGCTGCTCTAGCTGCAGCATGAAACATGCCTCAGTGCAGGGTTCCAAGCTTTCAAGTTCATTGCACAAGAGCCAATATAAACAACTTCTATCAGTCAGCATAAGTAAGGTTTTGCTGCAGAAATAAACATCCCCAAATCTCAGTGGTTTTAACACAGCCAAATTCTATTTCTCAATCACACTGCATTCCCATTGGGTTGGGAGGACACTCCACTCCACACAGTCATCCAGACTGCTGGAGGCCCCACCAGCTTGTAGCTGCACCCTCTGGAATGTGAGCCTCCTCACTGGTTTCAGCTGGGAAAGAGAGGGGGAAGTCTGCTTCATCTCTAAAGTCCTTTTGCCCACAAGTAACATGCATTATTTCTAACCTAAAAATAGTAATTCCAAGGGACCTGGAAACTCTGGCCTTCCATATGTCCAGGAAGGTCAACCTGGCATTGGTGAGAACAAGCAACGTCTGCAACTGTTCCCCTGGCATCTCCACCAGAGATGTGACCCTGTCTCTCAAGGTGGCTGCTGGATATGTATCAGGGGGCATTAACAAACCTGAAGTTGCCCTGAAGGATCTTCTTTTTCTTACTTTTTTCTCTATCACAAAACAGAACTTCTTCTATCCTCGTGGAGCCATGAAGTATTTCCTCTGTTCACTCCAAAGTACATCAGTGCTGAGTAAACTGACGCTTCATAAAGTCAAAGAGTTTTGGACCTTAGAGGGGCCCTCGGGATTATCAAGGCAAGTTTTGTGTGGGGCAGTTTATGACATGAAGATCCAGAAGTGGATGGGAGATTTTTGAGTAGCTGCTACATTCCATGAATTAAGTTTTTAAAATAGGGACACAGAAATAAATAAGATACTAGCCTTGTCCTAAAAACAAATCCCATGGAGGCTTAGTGGGGCAATTGACAGGTAAGCATACAAATACCACAACGTATGAGCAGCACTGTGTGTGTGTGTGTGTGTGTGTGTGTGTGTGTGTGTGTGTAAGAGAGAGAGGGAGACATTCAGGGTTCTATCGTGGTACAAAAGAAAATGAAGAAGGAAGATAAATGTACCATGCAGGGTGAACATCAGCAGAAAATTTGGGGAGAAAGTGATACTGAGTGAAGCTTTGAAGAAAAATAGACATTCACTAGGTGGGTGGGGTAAGAATTCTAGACATGGGGGATAGTATGGGCAAAAGCCATATTCAGACCCAATTATTGCATTAAGATCTCTGATACTACATTTGATATTCCCTCCTGTACATCCCAGGACCTAGCACAATGCCTGGCATTCAAAGGGGGACACAAATAAAAAGGGATTTATTTATTTTAAAATTGTGTATTTATTCTTACATGTTTAAACTTCAGTCATCTTCAAAGTACTCTCCATTTGATGCAATACACCTATAAAGGCATTTTTTTTTCCACTGTTCAAAACAGTTTTGAACTTGTCAGTTTTGATGCCTTTTAGTGTTTCAGCCGGATTTTGTTTCACCTCTTCCACATCAACAAAAAATTCCATTTGAGGACTTCTTTCATCTGCGGAAACAAAAATTGTCACTTGGGACAAGATTTGATGAATAGGGAGGGTGCGGCACTGGGGTCATACCATCTTTGGTCAAAAGAGTGCGGCGTGAGCAGGTGCGTCTTGAAAACTCAGCACAGAGCACTAATGCATTTTCCTCCTGCAGAAACGTGATTCATTTCCTCTCACCTCTATCAGCATGTTAAGCCCTTTGTATCTGTGTTTGCTGCAATTAAACGCAGAATGTGTTATTTAAACACGACTGAGATTATGACACAGACAAGGTGTGTAAATCACCCATCACAAAATGGACAAACACCATGAACGAGTCTTCAAAGAAAATTCACTGAAGCCAAATGCGACCTCTCCCAACAACACCAGCTAGTACACTGATACAGATGGGTTCCTAGAACACTCACCTAGCGAGGGAAGCCTGTACTATAAGGGATCTGCCCTCCAGAAGATAATTCCAGTTTTGCCGGGGGAGGGGGCCCCTCCTTGTATAATGGGCATTCAATCAATACATATTGAACTAATCAGTGAATGTATCTCCCTGTGTCTCATATTTATCCAGAGGTTCTGAGGAGTGACACTTGTGTTACAGCCACAGAAAAGATCCTGAAATCTTGTGAGCCAGGCTTTCCCAACACTGCAAGTTGCTTCCTCTGGTGTTCTGGGAAGGATCAGGGATGGAGGGGAACACAAAGTGCTGGTGTGGACATTTCACTGACTTCTAAAGCCTCATTTCTGGCAATCTCCCCGGTCCCAGGGGCTCTGTCTCAGAAACTCAGCACAGAGCACTAATGCATTTTCCTCCTGCAGAAACGTGATTAATTTCCTCTCACCTCTATCTGCGTGTTAAGCCATTTGTATCTGTGTTTGCTGCAATTAAACTCAGAATGTGTTGTTTAAACAGTACTGCGATTATGACACAGACAAGGAATAAGTTCTAAATTCAATCACATTTAGTTTAGTGGGCCAGAAAAAAAAAAGTGTTTTAGCTGTGGAAGTTAAGGTATAGGGAAGCAGTTTACATCGCTATTTCTTTTTTTTTTTTTAATTGTTGTTCTATTACAATTGTCCCAATTTTCCCCCAAGGCTCCCCTCGCCCTGCCCATCCCCACCCCCACAGTCAATCCCCACCCTGTTGTCCATGTCCACGGGTCATTGTACTAGTTGCTTAACTAGGTCCTTCCCCTTCTTTCCTCCCTTATCCCCCTCCCCCATCTCCTCTGGTCTCTGTAAAGTTTGTTGCTTGTTTCCATGCCTCTGGTTCTATTTTACTCATTTGTTCTGTTCATTAGGTACCTGTTATAAGTGAAATCATGTGGTACCTGTCTTTCACCAACTGGCTAATTACATTTAGCATAATGTTCTCCAGTTTCATCCATGCTGTTGCAAAAGGTAAGAGTTCTCTCTTTCTTTCTGCTGTGTAGTATTCCATTGTGTAAATGTACCACAGTCTTTTGATCCATTTATTTACTGATGGGCACTTAGTCTGTTTCCAGCACTGGGCTATTGTAAATAATGCTACTATGAACATTAGGGTCCATAGGTTTTTTTGAATTGGTGTTTCAGAATTCTTAGGATATAATCCCAGCAGTGGAATCACTGGGTCAAAAGATAGTTCCATTTTTAGTTTTTTGAGCAAATTCCATACTATGTTTCCACAGTGGCTGCACCAGTCTGCATTCCCACCAACAGTGCAGTAGGGTTCCCTTTTCTCTGCATCCTCGCCAGCACTTGGTGTTTCTTGATTTGTTAATGACAACCATTCTGATCCGTGTGAAGTGATACCTTACTGTGGTTTTTATTTGCATCTCTCAGATGCCTAGTGATGTTGAACATCCTTTTACATGTCTATGGGGTCTCTGCATGTTCTCTTTGGAGAAGTGTCTGTTCAGGTCCTTTGCCCATTTTTTAATTGGGTTGTTTGTGTTCCTGGTGTTGAGTTATACTTCTTTATATATTTTGGAGACCACACCCTTGGCAAATATGTTTTCCTGTATGGTTGTTTCCCTTTTCATTCTGACGATTTTTTCTTTAGTGGTGCAGAAGATTTTTAATTTGATGTCGTCCCATTTGTTTATTCTTTCCTTTATTTCCCTTTCCCTAAAGGATGTATTGGTGAAAATATTTCTGCATGGGATGTCTGACATTTTACTGCCTGTGGTTTCCTCTAGGACTATTATGGTGTCATGCTTATGTTTCAGTCTTTTATCCATTTTGAGTTGATTCTGGTATATGGTATAAGTTGGTGGTCTAGTTCCATTTTTTTGCATGTATCATTCCAGGTCTCCCAGTTTTTGAAGAGCATATTTTTACCATTTTATACTTCTGCTCCCTTTGTCAAATATTAATTGACCACAGAGACGTGGGTTTCTTTCTGGGCTCTCTATTCTGTTCCATTGATCTATGTGTCTGTTCTTATACAAGTACTTTCTTATACAAGTACCAAACCATTTTGATTACAGTGGCCTTGTACTATAGTTTAATGTCAGATATTGTGATTCCTCCTGCTTTGTTCTTCTTTCTCAAGATTGCTGTGGCTATTCAGGGTCATTTTTGGTTCCATATGAATTTTCGGAATATTTGTTCCAAAGCTGTGAAATATGTCCTTGGTATTTTAATAGGGATTGTGTTGAATCTATAGATTGCTTTGTGTAGTATGGACATTTTAATGACGTTAATTCTTCCAGTCCATGATCATGATACCTGCTTCCATTTGTTTGTATCTTCCTTAATTTCTTTCTTCAGTGTTCTGTAGTTTTCCGAGTATAGGTCTTTTACCTCCTTGGTTAAGTTTATTCCTAGGTACTTTATTTTTCTTGTTGCTATCATAAATGGGATTTTTTTTTCCTAGTTTCTCTTTCTCATGTTTCATTGTTGGTGTACAAAAATGCCTTCGATTTCTGATTATTGACTTTGTATCCTGCTATTCTGCCAAATGCACTTATTAGGGCAAGTGTTTTTTTGAGCCTAGGGGGTTCTCTATGCACGCTATCATATTGTCTGCAAATAATGACAGCTTTACTTCCTCCTTTCCAATTTGGATGTCTTTTATTTCTTTTTCTTGTCTGATTACTGTGGCATAGAACTTCCAATACTATGCTGAATAAATGTGGTGAAAGCAGACATCCTTGTCTTGTTCCTGATCTTAGGGAGAAAGCTTTTAGTTTTTGTCCATTGAGTATGATGCTGGCTGTAGGTTTCTCGTATATAGCCTTTATTATGTTGAGGTATGATCCCTCTATTTCCACTTTGCTGAGCATTTTTATCATAAATGGGTGCTGGATTTTTATCAAATGCTTTTTCTGCATTTGTTGATATGATCATGTGGTTTTTGTCTTTCATTTTGTTTATGTGTTGTATTACATTTATTGATTTGCGTCCCACTTGATCATGCATCCTTGCATCCCACTTGATCATGGTGAGTGATCTTTTTAATGTATTGCTGGATCCACTTTGCCAATATTTTGTTGAGGATTTTAGCATCTATGTTCATCAGCAATAATGACCTGTAGTTTTCTTTCTTCGTTGTGTCTTTACACGGTTTCAGAATTAGGACCTCATAAAAAGAGTTTGGGAGACTTCCCTCTTCTTTAATTTTTTGGAATACTTTGGGGAGGATAGGAGTTAGCTGTTCCCTAAATGTTTGGTAAAATTCCCCTGTGAAGTAGTCCAGTCCAGGGCATTTGTGTGCGAGGAGTTTTTTGATTACTGCTTCAACTTCACTTGCTGTTATCGGTCTGTTCAGGCTTTCTGCTTCTTCTTGATTCAATTTTGGAAGATTATATGTTTCTAGAAAATTGTCCATTTCTCCCAGGTTTTGAAATTTCTTGGAATATAGTTGTTCATAGTAATTTCTTATAATGCTTCGTGTTTCTGTGGTATCAGTTGAAATTTCTCCTTTTTCATTTCTGATTTTATTTATTTGGTTCCTCTCTCTTTTTATCTTGATGTGTCTGATTAAAGGCTTGTCGATTTTGTTTATCTTTTCAAAGAACCAGCTCCTGGATTTATTGACCTTTTGAATTATTCTTTTAGTCTCTATTCCGTTTAATTCTGCTCTGATCTTGATTATTTCCTTCCTTCTACTTGCTCTGGGCTTTGTTTATTGTTGTTCCTCTAGTTCTCGTAGATGTAGGGTTAAGTTGATTTATTTGAAATGTCTCTATTTTTTTTAGGTAAGCCTGTATTGCTATGAACTTTCTTCTCAGGGCTGCCTTCGCTGTGTTCCACTGGTTTTGAGCTGTTGTGTGTTCACGTTCATTTGTTTCCAGAAAATTTTATTTCCACCCTTGATCTCATTGTTAACCTGTTCATTATTTTAAAACATGTTATTCAGTCTCCATGAATTTGAAAGTTTTTGAGTTTTTTCCTTGAGGTTGATTTCTAATTTCAAGCCATTGTGATCCAAGAAGATACTTGATATAATTTGTTTTCTTGAGTTTGTTGAGGCTTTTTTGTGACCTACCATGTGCTCTATCTTTGAAAATGTTCCATGTACATTTGAAAAGAATATATATTTTGCTTTGTTGTGAAAGGTTCTTTACATATAAATTAAGCCCATTGATCTAGTGTGTTGTTCAGTGCCACAATATCCTTGTTGAGTCTTTGCTTGGAAGACCCACCTATTATTGACAATGGGCTGTTAAAAATCCCCTACTATGTGTGTGTTGCTTTGATGTATTTCTTGAAATCCCCCAAGACTGTCCTTATATATAGTGTCTGGTACTAATAACACTCCTTTTTTATTACAAAATCATAAGCATGTAATTCTGTAATGTAACAATATCACACTCAAACACGCCATATGACATTTTAGGTGAAATGTTCAAATTAAAACTGTAAATTATTACACTCATATTATTACCCTACCAACCACACTCAAGCAAGCTTTACTTCCACTGGGCCCTGTATTTTGGTTCTCCTTTGTTGGGTGCCTATATGTTTACAAGGGTTGTATCTTCTTGATGGATTATTCCCTTAAGTATTATATAGTGTTCTCCTCTCTGTCGTTTTATGGGCTTCGTTTTAAAGTATATTTTGTCTGATATAAGTATTGCTACTGTAGCATTTTTTTTAATGTCCATTTGCTTGGAATATTTTTTCCATACCCTCACTTTCAGTCTGTGTAGATCTTTTGTTCTGAGGTGGGTCTCTTGTAGACAGCATATATGTGGGTCATGTTTTCTTATCCACTCAGCTACCCTATGTCTTTTGATTGGAGCATTTAATCTATTTACATTTAAACTTATTATTGATAGGTATTTATTCATTGCTATTTTTTCCCTTTGTTCTTGTGTTCCTGTCTTTTTCTTTTTCTTTCTCCTTTTCTCTCTCTCTCTCTCTCTTTCTTCATCTTCTTAAAACAGTCCCTTTAGCATCTGTTTAAATGCTGGTTTGGTAGAGATGTGTTGTTTTAGCCTTTGTTTGTTTGTTTGTTTCATTTTTTTTGTCTGGGAAGCTCCTTATTTCATCTTCCATTTTAAATGAGAGTCTTGCTGGGTAGAATAGTCTCGGTTGCAGGCCTTTCCTTTTCATTGCTTGGAATATTTCTTGCCATTCCTTTCTGGCGTGTAGAGTTTCTGTTCAGTAATCAGCTGATAGCCTTTTCAGGGCTCCCTTGTATATTACTAGCTGTTTCTCCCTTGTTGCCTTTAAGATGCTCTCTTTGTCTTTAAATTTTGCTGTTTTTATTATGATGTATCTTGGAGTGGGCCTCTTTGGATTCATCTTGATTGGGACCTTCTGTGCTTCCTGGGTTTGCATGAATTTTTCTCTTATTGAGTTAAGAAAGTTTTCTGTCATTACTTTTTCAAACAAGTTTTCTATTCCTTGTTCCTCTTCTTCTTCTGGCATTCCTGTGATACAGATATTATTATGTTTCATGTTGTCCTGCAGCTCCCTTAAACCCTCTTCATTCTTTTTGAAACTTTTTTTGGTTTTGTTGCTCTGTCTGGGAATTTTTTTCTACCTGTGCTCAAGCTTGCCTATTCGATCGACCCTCTGCTTCATCTAGCCTGGTTTATATTCCTTCTACTGTGTTATTCAAATCAGAAATTGTATTCTTCATTTCCTCCTGACTCTTATGGATAGTTTCTACATTATTTTTCATGCTGAAGTGGTTCACAGTAAGTTCCTTGTAGCTTCCCTGTAGTTCTCTGTAGTTCTCACTGAGCTCACTGAGGTTTCTTATAACCATTATTTTGAACTCAATGTCTAATAGTTTACTTGTCTCTATTTCATTTAGCGTTCTTCCTGTGGATTCCTCTTTTCATTTTGTTTCTGAGGGTTGTTTCTTTGTCTTCCCATTTTAGGAGATCTTCTTGTTTGTTTCTGCTTCTTAAATTTATCTGCCTTGACTCCCTGTCTTCATGGTATGAACTTCTATGGTAGAAGGCCTGTGGGATTCAGTGGAGCAGTCTCCTTGATCTCCTGAACTTGATGCTCTTGGGATGCCCTTTATGCCTTTATGTTGGCTCTCTGGTTGTAATTGGGTTTTGATTGTTGTTGGGTCATTCCTTGGCAGGTCCTTCCCTCTAGCCAGCTGACTGAGAGTCACTCAACTTTCCACGTCTTGCATGCTGTTGTGTAGGTGTTGCCATAACAAAACCACAGACCCCAGGAACAAACACACACCTGCAAAAATAACCCCCTTACACAATCACACTATCAATAGCAAAGAGCCAGCATTAATAAGGATGTAAAGAGTTCATTCCCCTAAACCACTGTCCCCAGTGTTTCCTCAAGCATCTCTAGTCCACTCTGCACCCCCTTTGCCAGAGCCCAAGGTAAGTGACTGCAAATGAAATTTTATGCATTGGCCCTTTAACTCCAATGGAGTTAAGAATTAACATTGTTAAGAATTAACATTGACTCCAGCCACCTGTCCTTGGAAGCGAGAAACCCTGCTACATTTCACAGCTGGATGTTATCTGGGTTCTTTTTGAACTCTGGTGCTGTAGGCTAGGGAGCCCAGCTTGGGGTTTAGACCCTACACTTTTCAGGGGAACCCCCCAGCTGCTGAAATATTCTTCTAGCTATTCAGCTGCCACATGTGAGAGCCCAGCCAGCCCTCTCACATCTCCTCTGCACTCCATACCAGTCATGTTTTGGTGAAGCTCTTTCTTCTGTCTGTGAGTGGTTATAAGTCTTCTCTCCCACTATTGTTCTGTTGTTTATTTTGAATTATTTCTCTACAATTTAGTTGTAATTCCAGATTGGTCCTAGGAGGAAGTTAGTGTAGCTTCTACTTACCCTTCCACCATCTTGGATCTCATCACTATTTCTTAAAACTGTCCTTATTAAGAATAAAACTAGTTATTTCCTTGATGCCAGGAATAAACTAGAAAGCCTGCTTCACATTCCTCTGGACAGTAGAGGAAGGCAAACACATCACTTGATTATTTAAATAAAAAAGGTTTCCCCTCCAGGCCAAAGGTGCCCCATGAACATGTGTCTACCTGAGCTTTCAGGTAAGGACTAATCACTGTCAAAAAGTTATCAGTTTATTTTTTTAAAGTATATTTTATTGATTATGCTATTACAGTTTCCCATTTTTCTTCTCCCCTTTATTATCCTTCACCCTGCACCCCCCCTCCCACCAGCATTCCCCGCCCCCATTTAGTTCATGTCCATGGGCCATACATATAAGTTCTTTGGCTTCTCCTTTTCCTCTACTATTCGTAACCTCCCATTGCCTATTTTGTACCTACCATTTATGCTACTTATTCCCTGTACCTTTTCCCCTACTCCCCCCCTCACCTTCCCTGCTGATAACCCTCCATGTGATCTCCATTTCTGTGACTCTGTTCCTGATCCAGTTGTTTGATTAGTTTGTTTTTGCCTTGTTTTTTAGGTTCTATTGTTGATAGTTGTGAGTTTGTTGTCATTTTACTGTTCATAGTTTTGATCTTCTTTTTCTTAGATAAGTCCTTTTAACATTTCATATATTCAGGCCTATGCTGATGATGAACTCCTTTAACTTTACCTTATCTGGGAAGCACTTTATCTACCTTTCCATTCTAAATGACAACTTTGCTGGATAAAGTAATCTTGGATGTAGGTCCTTGCCTTTCATGACTTGGGATACTTCTTTCCAGTCCCTTCTAGCCTGTAGAGTGTCTTTTGAGAAACCATCTGATAGTTTTATGGGAACTCCTTTGTAAGTCACTTTCTCCTTTTCCCTTGCTGCTCTTACAATTCTCTCCTTATCTTTCGCCCTGCATAATGTAATGATGATGTGCCTTTGTGTGTGCTTCCTTGGGTCCAACTTCTTTGGGACTCCCTGAGCTTCCTCATGCTCCTGGAAGTCTAGTTCCTTTGCCAGATTGGGGAAGTTCTCCATTATTTTTCCAGATAGGTTTTCCATTTCTTGCTCTTCCTCTTCTCCTTCTGGCACCCCTATAATTTGGGTGTGGGAGAGTTTAAAGTTGTCCTGGAGGTACCTAAGCCTCTCCTCATTTTTTTTTTAAATTCTTATTTCTTCATTCTGTTCTGGTTGAATGTTTATTTCTTCTTTATGCTCCAAATCATTGATTTGAGTCCAAATTTTCTTCCCTTCACTGTTGGTTCCCTGTATATTTTGCTTTATTTCACTTTGCATAACCTTCACTTCTTCCTCTATTTTGCAACCATACTCAACCATTTCTGTGAGCCTCCTGATTACCAGCATTTTGAACTCTGCATCTGACAAGTTAGCTATCTCTTCATCACTTAGTTGTTTTTCTGAAGTTTTGATCTGTTCTCTCATTTGAGCCATATTTCTTTTTCTCAGTGCACCTGTTACATTGTAAGAAAGAAGGAAAGAAGAAAGCGAGAGAGGAAGGAAGACAGAGAGGGAGGGAAAATGGTAGAAAAACTTACCATTTTTTAGGATCTATTGGAACCCAACAATTCAGAATAGAGAGATAGCTCCTGACTCAATCTCCAACAGACCTGTCAATTATTAGTTGGTGGCAAATGAGTTAGTAGCAACAAAGGCATGAATGGCTAATGCATGTGTGTGCCCATGCCCTGCACACTCACTGCTCTAAGAGAAGTGGATACACTCAACACAGCACATTATTAGCACACTGGTGTTTCCCACATCCATTTTTCTCACAAGACTGGGAACTCCTAGAAAATGAGAGGATGGTTTTCCTCTCTATAGCTGCTTGACTTCTTGGAAAGTCTCCTACAGTCCATGTCTCTGCCTTAGCACTTGCTGACCCTTCTATCTGAGCTGCCTTCCTTGTTCCTTTCTCTGCTACACAGCTTAAAATTCAGCTCAGGCATCTCTGTTTCCTTCCAGAAATCCATGCAGATCTTTGGGCTGGAAAGTGGAGCTTCTCCTATGCTCTCGCCCCACATCAACATGACCTATTTACAGCTTCATTTCCCTATCAGGTGATGCACTCCCTGAGAGCAAGGACTGATTCTTGCTATCTTTTTGTGCATCACTCCTAACCAGTTTGAAGCACAGATAGATAAGATGCCTGATAAATATTTATTGAATGCATAAATGGTGATCTTTTCTCCCAATTTTTACATTTCCCTTCCTCTTTTCTCCCTCTTATTCCCTCATCAAAATCAACCTAAAATTGCCCTGTATTGTGAAATCTGAATTTGGAATGCCTTGTCTGGTGTCTTTGGGCCCCACCGCTGGGAAGCTGGAGGCCTTTTTTTCCCCCTCAGGCTTGGTCTATTCCATGAAATGCTCTTTGTTCGGGCTGATTGCAGGAACCTTCTTATCACCATTCCACTTCCATTCAGAGGCAAGGGAGCTCTCAGCCCTCGCAGGGGAGAGATTACCTTCCATTCAGTGATAGAGAATAAAGGTTAATCAGTAAGTGGTCTTGTAAATTAAGAATATACTCATGGGGAGAAGGAAAACGGTGTCCACAATACAGGGAGTGCATTTCTAGATTTATGAGCTACTGCACTTGTGAGCCTTGGAGAAAATAGTGATGTCAGAAGTCTCTCTTGACTGTGTCTGAGAGATGTGAATGTAAAAATTGTAATTAAATAAAGTTAAGGGGTGACAGAGGAATTGAGTGTTTACTAGGTGCCACCCTGAGCTACAAGTTTATGAACATTTTTTTAAACATTTTATTGTTTATGCTATTAGAGTTGTCCTAATTTTTCCCCCTTTGCTTCTTCTCCACCCAGCCTGTGCCGCACTCCCATAGTCAATCCCCACACCATTGTCCATGTCCATGGGTCATTCATATATGTTCCTTGGACATTATTTTATCTGATTGTGTGTGATAGCCACTGAGATGACCCTCAATGATTCTTACTTCCTAGTATTTTTGCCTCGGTCTGGTCCATCCCATACCCATTCCCATGGTGAATAGGCTGATCTGTGTGGCCAATAGGATTTTATAGACATTATGGTATATGGGTTCTGAGGCTGGGTCATAAAATGTGCTGTGGCTTCTCCTTGCTTTCTCTTAGCTCACTCATTCTGAAGGAGTCCAGCTGCCATGTTGTGAGGACACATGGCCTTGACCCCTGTCTATAGCTATTACACCAGGAATAGACATCAGGTTCAGACTGGGTCAGATGGATTCTATCCCCCAGGAATATGGATCTTGAAATAAGAGATTGGAGTGGCCACCTCCTGCTCACTGTGAACGTGGAGGAAATGAAAGAGCTGGTCTACTGAGAAAGGATAAAAGGAGAGTGGCCCATAGGGAGAAATGAGACAGCAACCAGGAAGAGAAGCCTTCTGGGTCTTCATATCTTGAGTTCCTGGTCCCAGACCCTCAAGAAGCCTTGCTGTGCTTGAGTCCAAGAGATTTCCTGGGATCTTTCAATAGCCAATGGCATTCTTTGAGAGGACAGTGATAGAACTCAAACCAACTTAAGCAAAAAATGGGTGTTACAGATTTATATACCAGGAAGTAGGTAGAAGGAGGTAGCCTCAGGCATGACTGGACCCAAAAAGGAAACAATGTCGTAATCTCCATCACTTGCTTATTTGCCACCTTTCCAAAACTTATATCTGTGTGTGGGCTTCATTCTCTCCTCAGATAGAAAGGCTTTTCCCACATGGTAAGAAATAGGCTGCAAGCCACCACTCCTCATTATTTTAGCCCCCGAACCCAGAGGCAAGCACCTTCTCCAGCTCCACATCAGAAAATGCCAGGAAAAGTCTTTAGGCCAGAATCGAAAACATGCTCACCCCCCACCCACCCACCCACCACCAATCCCTTTTAGCAGGGAAATGGTTTACTGCAATTGGCTGGGCATCACCTGAACAATCTCTATGGCAGTGAGAGCAAGGTCTATGATTGAGAGCCTTGCCAGAGTCATCTGATTGTAAAAGAGGAAACGGAATAGGAGTTGATTAATATGAAGCATTCCTGGGTGGACTTCATTCCTTGTAATCAAAATACCTTAACTGGGTATGACTATGAAAGGACTACAAGCAGAGTCCTTGTGATGATGAAACTGTTCTGCATCTTGACTTCTTCAGTGTTAACACCCTAGTCCCAATATTATCCTTAATTTTGCAGTGTTACCATTGGGGGAAGTCAGGTAGAAGATACATGGTATCTCTCCATATTATTTCTTCCAACTAAATGTGAATCTAAAATGATCTCCAAAAATAGTTTAATTTTTTAAAAAGCTGGAAAACAAAGTAAAACA
This sequence comes from Mormoops blainvillei, assembly GCA_004026545.1. Taxonomy (NCBI): domain Eukaryota; kingdom Metazoa; phylum Chordata; class Mammalia; order Chiroptera; family Mormoopidae; genus Mormoops; species Mormoops blainvillei. Next base: position 83,730 of record PVJD01006371.1, read on the forward strand.
AAATTTTCATTGAAGATGACCCTGTCACCCAAATTAAATCTAAACAGAGATTGTCCTCTTGGTGTAATCCAGTGGAGACAAATTTATAGGCAACAGAATACCACCAATTAGTCATTCAGCCAACATCTTCAGGAAAGCCAGATTCATATTCTCCTAAGTCTTTATTTTTAAAATGAAGTCTTGACAGGCTCCTTGAATAGCAGCATTATTCACATTCACCAGGTGATAATTAGAGGAGAAGTTCAAGAATGTCCTGAAGGCCACAGTTCACATACCATAGGACGTGCCAGAATGTGATAATCAGCTCAGAATTAGCACTAATTCTTCATAGTTTCTAAGCGTATCAAATATTAAAATAAAATGAGGCACTGTGTAAGTGCCTAAAAAGTTTTGATGCTAACTTTTCCTTTAACTGGGTCAAGGAACCAACTAATAGAAGAAATTTAAACATTGGTCATAAAGCATCAATTTTTCCTCCTTAAATTGTGGGTGGGAGATGAGTGACAATTTAGTGGCCCAGAAAGACTTTGAAACCAGAGTCCTGAGCTAAACCTCACCTCTCCCCCGGCAAGTCACTTCTATGACTCTCATCCATAAAAGAGACATGATAACAGTAGCCTCTCTCATAAGGCTATTGTGTGCATATAAGGCAATTAATATATGTAAAGCACCTGGCACACAGTAGGTCTTCAGGGAATGTCAATGTCCTTCCCACTGGGAAAAAAGCATAAAAAGGCCGTTGGTGTGATAAATGTGTTTTATGAGGACATAAAAACTGGGGCTGCCCTCCCAATTTAATTAGGAAAAAAAGTAAAATGTTCCTGTGGCAGATATTCAAGTATATTGACATGAAATATTATGATGGTATTTGTTCTTCCCGTTTTGAAAAGGATTGAAGGAGAACATGCCAGTTAGAAAAATTAAGAGACTATAAATCCTTCCAAATCCTTGCATAGCCATACAATTGGCCAGTAGAGAGGCTCTTAAAGTAATATCCTCCTAAGAAAGTAAATGGTTGATGAATGATACAGATATATTTTTGACTCACTTATTTACAGGGAGAGATAGCCACAGGTAGGACTTCTATATACTTTCCTTGTCTCAGAATTTTATTTGAAACACTGCAACAGAAACAGAAACACTGCCATTTTATGGGAGCCAAATTGCTGCCTCTCTAGCTCAAATTAATAAAGAAAAATAAAGGAAAAGGGAGGTGTCACCCACAAACCATTTTCAACTCCTTGCAGCTTTGTGCTATAAGAAATATAATAAAACCACAGGAAAGAAATGGCTTAATGCAATATTCATTCTCCCCTTCTTCCTCACTAATAGAGCCCTCACTTTGTTCAGACTGGCTGTCTGCCTGGTTTAAAACTACATTTCCCAGCCTCTCATGCAACAGAGTCTAACCAATAAAAATTAAGCAGAAGTTAGTAAGGGGGTATGTTAGGCATCTATGGATGCACAATTACCCACAAAACTTAGCAGCTTGAACAACAAACATTGTTAATCTCACAGTTTCTTCAAGTCAGGGATCTGGAAGCAGCTTAGCTGGCTAAGTGACTCACCGAACTAAAAAGTTGTAGAACCTGGGTTCTAACTCAGTCCATCTGACTGCAATGTCCGTTTTCTTTCCACCACATCAAGCAGCTGGTTTGGGGTTGAAGTAAGTTGTAGCACTGGAGCTCCAAACTCAAACTGGGGAGCTGCATAAGTGCTTATGGTACTCCAAAAAAAACCACCTGGAGGACTAAGCAGATGCGGGCATGCCGTTTTTCCCTCACATTACAGGAGAGTGCACCCACGGCAACAGAGTTGGCGAGAGAGACCGCACCTCTTCCAGTCTGAGGCTTATCATAAGGGGTCCCAGACAAAGGTAGCATGGGTCCAGGTTACACAAACCTACGTGAGGCCCCAAACTACATTACCTCAGTGTGTACGTGCAGATGGAAAAGTCAAGAAGCAGTCACAGAGCAAGAAACGGCTCCCAGAATGAGATAAGGAGGGAGTTACAATCCATTCTCAAAACAACACACATTCCTTCTGGCCAGAGACCCTCCTACTGGCCCTCAGTCATGGGAGGGGGAAGGGCATATAAGCATTTATCAATAATCATCATAATAAGCCTTTAGTGAACCCCTGCTATGTGTCCAGTTATTTATTGGCTGATTTGTTGTATTATTTAAGCCTAACCACACCTGTGAAGTAGGTACTATTTTTATCCCCATTTTGCCAATGGTTAAAGAGGCTCAGACAAGAAAATGAGTTTCCCAGTTCTCACAACTTTTAGTGGAACTGGGATTGGATCCAGGTCCATTGGATGCTCGTGGACCATGGCTTACATGGCCCTTAGGTCAGTATTTGGGATATGGCAGTCAGAGAGAGACCAGAGGAGGTGAATGGCTGCCTAGCATGCAAGCTGCATCCAATGAGGTTCTATCTTCATGGTGACTACCTGTTTACTAGAGACCAAAACAGAAGGTCCTGATCCAGCCTAGTGAGAAATCTCAAAGATGAAATCTTATAAACCTAATTTGTATCAGGTAGGAAAAGAACTAAGCAATAAAGTGGGGGTTTTTTGTTGTTTGTTTTTTTGTTTGTTTGCTTGTTTGTTTGTTTGTTTAGCAAGAGGTTGTTTTTGGTTTGGTTTGGTTTGGTTTTGGTTTTTGCACCCTGAAGACACCAAAGAAACACAGAAAGTGAACTCAGTCCCTCTAAAAGGGCATTTGAAAGTAGGCATAGCAGATCCAGCTGGAATATCAGGCCAGACAATCCTATTCTTACCTCTGAAGATGAAGGGCACAGTGGGAGGCCAGGTTTAGGGGCGTTTCACGTTCCTACACATTACTGAGGCACTTCTTTCTGACCTCCAAGGCATCCTTGGTTCCCATCTATGTCCCCACTTATCTCTACAGTTCTATAAGTCCTTGGCATTTCTCAAACAGTTATCCTCTGTGTTTAATTCAGCCAGAAGGTATTTCTGTTGCTGGACTCCAAGAAAACTGATAGAACATTGAAGCTGAACAACACACTTCTTCCTTCTGGAGTGTCCCTTCCTTCTAATAAGTCACGATGCTACTTCCACTCTCCTGCACTGAACAGGTGGTTGGCTGTGTCCAGGCTCTTTGGTTGCACAAAATAAAAACCAACCCAAACAAGAGTAAGCATAAATACACAAAAGGAGCATTTATTAAAGGATAGGGTGGTATATCATGGATGCCAATGGATGGCTAGTCTTCGAAAGCTGTTCAAATAAGACATCACTTAACAGTGAATTTCACTACTGCTTTGTTTTGGTTCCACCACCTCCAGGAAGTCTGCTCTGACTATAGAGACTCCCTTTTCCCTAACTCTTTCATGCCTTAGATACTTCCCTGCCCACTCAAGAAAGCACAAGACCTGTTATCTCAGATGTATGTGTACGTGTGTGTGTGTGCCTATATCTCTGTACATCTGTATGTGTATATGTATGTATATGAGTGTGTTATGTATGTATGTGGATGTATGTGGCTTTGTCTTTGCCTCATCCAGATTACCCTGGGACTCTCGGAAAGCCACAGTTTCTTATGTGAAGCAAGTCAGGGCTGTGACACACGTCAAAAGCATTATAAACTATGCAAAATGTGACAAAGAAAAGGCTCAGTGGGCTCTGACAGCGTGTAACAGGAGACCCAGGCAAGCCTAAGAGGCAAGAGGGCCTTCTAGGAGGAGCCGAAGTCCTGACCAAGCTTGGAACGCCAGGTTGCAGGTGGAGAGGGAGTGGATTGTTTCACACAGAGAAGATAAATGATGCAAAGGCTGAGATGCTAGCAAGAGAGATAATTGTATACATCAGCCTGGAAGCAGTTTTATGAGGCTGGTACCCAGGGGAAGAAGAGTGAGTAAAGCGTCAGCCTGGGAAGGGCTCTATGTACTGGCAGAGGAGTTTGGACTTTATCCCAGGGCCCATGAGAAGCCCTGAAGGAGCAACTCATTGATGTTTGCATTTCAGAGGCTCACTCCGCCTGCCATTCAGAGGGTGGGTGAGAAGGAAGCAAGGCTGCAGAGACCCAGGGGAACATGGCATCTCCCTGAGGGAGGGCAGCCACTGTGGCCCCTCATCATGGTGGGTTCCACTGAATGTTTGTGGTTCCTGCCGTCGAAATTCTTAGTAAACGTCTGCTTTTACCAGAAGGAAAGCCTGCCTGTCTAGAGAGAAAACAGGACCAGCTCTACCCCTCCTGGGAGAAAATTTAAGCTGATGCTGGTAATTGTTCTTTCCCGGGCATCCCTCATTAGAGATAGGAATGGTCAGCATCTCTCCTCAGTAGCTGCTGGTACCCAAGGGAAAAGGAGAGGCAGCCTGCCTGCCTCCACCACATCTGAGAAAAAGCTTCTCCGAGCTCGCCGGGTTTAACTGCCTCCAATCCTCTATACCACCCACAGCCCAGGCTCAGGGTCCCCCATCTGGCGCCTGGGCCCCTGCCTCAGATGCTCGGGTGCTCAGCTATTTCCTTTTCCTCTGAACAGCATATGTGATGTGAAGACAGTGGGAGGAAATTGGGGTGGGAAAAGCAGCAGGTGATATGGCAGGAGCACGTGACAGAGCACCTAGGTTCCAATCCCAGCTCTGCCACTAATTTGCTGAGTGACACCCTCTCCATGCCTCTGTTTTCTCCTTTATGAGACGAGGATGGTGATAGGACTAACCTGTGAGATCGTTGTACACACAAAACAAGCTGTACATGGAAAGCACTTTGAGTTGGAAAGGTACTGAGTAAATGTTCAATAAATGTTAGCTAAGAGGGGTAGAAATAAGGGGAGAGGAAGAAAGGGAGGAAGGAAAAAATGGAAAGGAACAGGAGAGGGAGAGAGAGGGAAAGAGAAGACAAACATCAGAATGATGTATATCGCATTTGAGGGGGGAAAATGGCTTCTTCCAACACATCAGATGATTACATTTTAATTCGGTGAGTACTTTATTGTCTACTGTGTTTGTATTTGTTTTTTAAGTTATCTCTCTAAACAATACCTGTGGGATGTTTTATTATTTCTATCTTAACAAATGAACAAACCTGGACTCAGACAAGTAAGGTGCCCAGGTTCCCACAGTTCGGTACGATCAGACAGGGCGGCCATGCCCTCCCAAGCCTGGTGCGTGCCCACATCTGGCTGGCACCACGATGCTTAAAAGAGAGAACTGACACCCAGGGGGTTATCCTCCCTCAGCAAATAAGCAGGGACACTCTAACCTGCCATCTTGTCACCGGAATCCCTGAGCACTTCCTCTGGCCACTCAGTGCAACGCACTGAGTCACTTGTCCGCGCTTCCTCTCCCAAACCCCACGCCCCAGCCATGAGCCTCCTCAAGGTGGGAAGCTACGATTTTTCTCTCTCGTTCCCTGGGGTCTGATTCAAGGTGGCAGGCTTGAGTTGAACTAACTTCTTTAGAGTTAAACCAAACAACGAAACCTGTCCATTTGCCTATTTCCGTGTTATAAGTACTCGTACTGTGGCTACCCCCAGCTACTTGATTCGGGTTTTTACCAAGCACCAGTGCGCGCCTGGCCTTGAAGAGGCAGAGCGGCACCCAGAAGACACCACACGCATGGTGTCCACCCTCAAGGAGCTCAGTCATGTGAGAGGGGGGCAGAACCTGACTTGTAAATCAGCCAATTTCCGTGGCGTGAATGCTCCTACTACGATCGTTCCAAGCTACCCGTCCCCAACATGGAACTGGGGAGAAAAGCTGCTTCCGGCACAGCACTGTTTTCCAGGCTTGTGGGAGAAATGGACAATAAATAAGCAAGCAAGCGAGGAGATTAAACTAAATAACAACTGACTGCCTCCGTGAAGGAAATAAACAGGGTGTTATGACAGGGAAAAGTAAGGACATCGCATTGAAGCTAAAACCTATGCATATGACTCTACTTTTCAAAGGGGCCATAATGGTGTTTTTCATCCCAAATGGTGGTCTGGTATTTATCACAGAGGCTTAACCGGAATGACAAATCCTTCTATCTTCCCTCCAGGGCCACTTCCCCAGGAGCACGGTCATTGAGGTCCTGCATAGGACTTGGCAGCTGAGGAAGGTCAAACTGATTAAGCCCCCTTCCTCCCTATCATCTGATAATGTCTTCCTCCCTGACGCCCTCTGTCTGGGGCTCACAATGAACCCAATCAATAGTGTCACCAGTTAGGCTGATGTTAAACCCAAGCAGAGCTCGTTTTTCTTCCTCCGCTTTATGTAGCTTTTGGGTCCCAGAGAACTGCCTTGTATGATTTAATTTTATTTATTTACCAGCCCTAGGGGCATGGCCCCACTGGCCTTCTTCTGTTCAAATTCACCCAAAATGGAAACTCAGAGAAACAGTGGAAACATCGGGGCTCTTTTTATCCCATGGTGAGCATTAATGGCATGGGTGCTTGTCCGTGTGAACGCTGGCACCAGATTGTCTGGGCTTCATCCTGGCCGCACCCTGTGCTCATTGTATGAATTGGAGTAACGCTTTCACATCTGCATGCCTGTATTTTGCTCATCTGTAAAATGGAGAGAATAAAATCCACATCATGGGAGTTATTGTGAAGATTAAGTGAGTTCACATATGCAGACCCCTTAAAAGAATGCTGGATATATTCATCATTATTATTATTGTACTTTCCCAGTTTTGTGTTTGATTTACGAATACCTGCTATGTACTAGGAGCTTTGCCCAAATGTTCTCGCTTCAAAGTCTGATATTTCTGCCCTAATTCTGATTTGTTAAAATATTACATGAAAATATCATTTATCTTGATTGCTGAGTTTTGGGGCACCCCCTTCAAAGTTGCACCCAAGGAAAGTGCCCCACCTGCCTCATTTTATTTTTTATTTTTTAAATTATACTATGTTGATTATGCTATTACAGTTGCCCTGATTTGTCCCCCATTGCCCGCCTCCACCCAGCACCCCTCACTTCCTGAGGTAATACCCCCACCATTGTTCATGTCCACGGATCATGCATATAACTTCTTTGTCACCAGCCTCATTATAGTCTCAGCCCTGGTAGGTGCACAGCGAATGTGAGCGGATAGTGCCTCCCTATCCCCTCTCCCTCCTGCTATCTACTCCAGGGTCACAATTTCATTAATCACACTGAATTCTAGTATGAAAATAGAATCAGCAGTTAAATTAGGCAGGGCAGAAAATGTTCATCCTTGGTTCCCTGCTCACAATTTTTTGCTAGGAGTGTCAAGAAAAGGTGGCTTTGAGGGAACAGCCTCTGCTTAAGGACTCTCCTTTGTTCTGATAGACATGGCTTTCGCACGGACCGCCTGGGGCTGGGGCCAGCACAGCCCTGCTACATGTGTGCAGGAGGCACAGTTGTGTCTCCCCCTTCTCAGGCAGAGATGGCACAGGGTCGATGGTAGCAGTCATGATGTTTAGCATATCAGACTTCTTAGGCTGAAAAAAGATGGTGGTAGCCAACAGTGTAAGCTCATTCAGTCCTTGGTTCCTTGTTTGCTCCTCCATAGAATGTAAGCTTCAAAATAACGGAGACTTGGTCTGTGCTGTTCACTGCCATAGCCCTAGCCCTCATGTTACTCTCTGCAGGTGGCATGGAGCAGAAGCTCAAATAGTTCCTGAGCCAATGTTGAATGAAAGCTTTCAGCGATCAACAGAAAGTAAAGAATGAAACAAGGGCTAGACCACACAAGGCCACACAGTGAAGGGTTCGGATGGTCCCTCGACATCCCCACCACACACATCCCTCACCTTCTCATCATAGGACCTTGGGTGGGGAAGGACATGGGATGGTGGAAAGGACTTGGGAACTGACTGTTAATTTGGAAATGTATAAATGTATAGTCCTTGGGGGCGCGTCCCTCTCAGTAAGGTGCAGTCCAGAATACTGCTTTCATTCCCAGACAGGAAGGTCATTGTGTAGCCACTAAAGCCTCCTAAGATTCTGCCAGTAAAATAATCTGTCTTCATTTTCGAGACACCAAAATCTCGAGGCCACAGCCACAGGCAGCGTGCATTTCGGTAGCTGCTACCTGTGTCACAATGCTTTTGTCCGTCTTTGAAAAGGATGAGCTTGAACATAGGTCATAATGTAGGCAAATGCACCAACCCCAGCATTAGCCTTAAGATGGATGAGCCTGCCGTGCTCACCTACTACAGGCAGTAGGTGTTCAGGGGGCACTTGGGGAATGCATGTGTTATGGGTGGAACCTTGTGAATGTGACCTTTTTTGGAAATAGGGTCATTTGGGATGTACTCAGGTTCAGATGAGGTCATTAGAGTGTGCCTTAATCCAATATGACTGGTATCCCTATAAGAAGATGGAAATTTGGACCCAGACACAAACACACAGGGGAAATGCCTTGTGACAGCAGAGGCAGAGACAGGGACAGGAATACGTGATGTGTTCACAAGTCAAGGAACGCTGGGTGTTTTCGGTGACGCTGGAAACTAAGAGAAAGGCATGGATCAGATTCTCCCCTAGAACCTTCAGAAATAGCATGACTCTGCTGGCTCCTGTTTTAGGCTGCTGACCTGTAGAAGTATGAGAGAATAAATGTCTGTTGTTTTAAACTCCCAGTTTGTGGTCATTTGTTACAGCAGCCCAGGGAAGCTCATACAGCGTGTTAGTTAATGTCATCTCACTGTGAGGATGTGCATGCTCTCCAAATGACCCACACGAATACCAGGAGACCGATATTCATGTCTCATCATCCCCAACAACCCTGAGACTTAAATTTCTGACACCAAAGCTAATTTTACCTTTTCACCTGCATAAAGCTATTTTTATTCCAACCTCCAGTCTGGGTTTTGTGGAGCTGCGATTAATGAGGTGGCTAAGCACTTAGGGGAGGTCTTGACAGAACTGCGTCATTAGTCTCCTGTGTTTGCTCCAAGCAGCATTAAACAGAGACAGAACTCCAGCTCAGGACTAGCTCTAGCCTGTTCTTCCTGATGTAAGTTGGGGACCACTTACATCGGCAGACTCTGAGGTATCCACTGAAAGAAAGGGGGGACCACTGTGTGGATCCCCCAAACTAGCTAGGAGAGAGTGCAGGCAACTGCGTTTTCAGCTAATTTCCAGGAAGATTCTGGAGCTTGCCAAATAAAGCCCCACATTGTTAACCTCTTACTCAAAGAGCCTGGGGGAATCTGGACTTGAGCCACAGCCAAAGCACTTTTGGAAAAAAGAATTCTCCCTACAGTTTTTTCTTCCTCCCTGAGGTGTGGTCCTGGAGTGCACACTGGGGTGGGCTATTTCCACAGTATGATCAGAATTTCCCAGCCCAGTTTACAGTGGGAGGCTGGAGTGTGTCCAAGATGAGACGGAGGGAGTGAGAGTGGGCAAACCGAGGCAAGGCCATCTCCAGTCCTTTCCAGCCTCCCGTGGCGAGGTGAGGCCTCCAACCCCAAGGAAGTGCCTTTGCTCTGTCCTACAACCACCCAATAAAATGTTTGCCAGGCCTGGCGGATTCTTTGGTCAGATCTCCCATTATTTGGGGTTTTGTGGGGGGGGGTTGGGGTGTTGTTTGTTTGTTTCGGTATCATTTCTACGTAGCCACTGCCTATCAGAAGGGCAGAGGAATCCACTGAGTAAATTCATTCACTTAGCAAGTATTTACAGAGGATTGAACGCGTGCTAGGACTGTCTCGGATGCCGTGGATACAGAGCGAACAATGATGGGTCAAGCCTCTGATTTACCTGGCCCTCCTTCGGTTGGAAAGAAAGGCAATAAACAAGTCAGTGAAGAGCTGTAACATGGCCTGATTTCAGGGAGTGCTAAGGGCTGGGGGCAGGGATGTATTCCTGGGAGGGACAAGTTAGATAAGCTGGTCAGGAGAGTCGTTCTGAGAAAGTGGCATGTACCAGAAACCTGGTAAATAGAGAATGAGGCCCTGAAGATATGCAGTTGAAGAGAATTCCAGCACCAGGGCACAGCCACCGTGAGGGCCTTGAGGTAAAAGAGCACGGGGCATGTTTGGGGGCCACATGGAGGCCAGTGAGGACGGTGTGGAGTAAGCGAGGGAGAGGGCTGGAGGAGGTGAGGTCAAGAAGTAGACGGCAGCCAGACCCTGCAGGAACATGCAGTTCTCCATTTCTGAGACTCCCCTGGACAAGGCTAGGTTGGAAGTCAGGAGGGAGTGGCTGAGTGGATGGATTCAGGATGGGCCGTGAGATGACAGGGTGACAGGACTCACAGGCTGAATGTGGGAGGACAGTGGGGGAAGAGTAAGCAGGTATATTCCTCAGACACTGACAGAATATTGGATGATATTAAGGAATTACTAATTTGTTAGATTCGGTAATGGGAGTTTGGGTCTATATTCTTTTTTTTTTTTAATATAGAACACTTCACGAATTTGCATGTCATCCTTGAGCAGGGGCCATGCTAATCTTCTCTGTATCGTTCCAATTTTATTATATGTGCTGCCGAAGTGAGCACTGGGTATATATTCTTAATTGCCCTTGCTTTTTTAGAGATCCATACCAAAAGCTTTATAAATTAAATGATACAATTCTAGGATTACTTCAAAATAATAAGGGAGAGGAGGACTTTGGGGGCAGGGGTTGGGGGAGGGGTGGAGATGAAACAAGATTGGTCAAACATTGATCACTGCTGAAGCTGGGTGAGGGGTTCAGGGGTTTTCATTGCATCCTTTGCTCCCCTGTTGTGTCTGCCGGAATTCTCCATGAAAAACATTATAAGGAGACACCATTTCTGGGATGGGGAGGCCTGGGGAAGGAGCCGATCTGGGGCAGCAGGCAAAGATCTTCCTGTAGCATAAATTCAAAGGCTGGTCCCAGACCTGAGACCTCAGAGAGGATCCCTATTTTCGATCTATGGTTGGTTGAATCTGTGGATGTAAAACCCGTGGATACGGAGGGTTGACTATATTACTGGGAAAAGTCTATCCAGAAGTGGACCTATGACGTTCGAACCCATGTTGTTCAAAGGTCGACTGTACACAAAAGCATGTACCTGGGGGAGCACACCATGGAGAGAAGGGAGGGACTCACTAACGTGAGAGAGCTGGCTCCACAAAGGCTCTCTCACAGAAGACTCAGCAAATTTGCCAGAGACAAACAGAGGTTTGTCTGGTGGACCACAGGGAAGTGCGTTTGGACGGCAGGAACACCATCTGCAAGGACACAGGGATGAGAAACAGCGGAGGTGCACGGGAATGTGCTGGAGAGGTGGAGGCGGGCAGCTGGAGGGGGCCAGCCCGCGGGCCTGGAATGCCCTGCTGACGGGCCTGCCCTGAACTCAGCAGCACCGAGCATCCAGTGAAGGGATTTACACAACGGCCAGTGAAGCGGGCTCTGTGTTTGTAGAGAAATCCCTCTGACAGTCATGTGCGGAATAGATGGACAAGGAGAGCCATAAGCAAGCAGGCAGACTTAAGACACAGCTTCACCAGACGTCAGCACTGGGGCACCATGGCTTGCCCTCCCTCCCAGGCCACGAGGGCGTGAGGCTGCGCCAGGTTATCATTAATCAATCACAGCAGGGGCTTTAACCAGTGGTCACGGTGTCCTGGTCAGGTAAGGAAGAACTTTTTGTTGCACAGCAACATTCGCCATAGGATGTTGGAGAACCTCCAGATCTGATAAATCAAGGAAACAGGTTTGAAATGTCGCAGGAAGGTGAGGAGTAAAAGAGTTTGTCAGGCTGTGGCTTTCAAGGAAGGATTCTTCTTCCCCACCTACATCTAACGAGCCGTGCTGACCATGCTGTATCTAACCAGCAACGCTTTAGAGAACAGGCTGTGATTTGGGGAGGAGGATCCCTTTCCTAGCAATAGCTGTGGTAACATAGCCCAGTTGCTTATCTAGGTGGTGATCTATCATCTGATGTCATAGAAGATACTGCTCGTAGCTGCCTGGCATGGAGATCTTGAAGATAAGCTGAGACAGAGAGGTGTCAGGCGGCAATTTTCCCTGGAGAGTTCCTGCCAGTGGGAAGCTTTGCTCTGTCCATCCTGAGACATACCTTCGCGGAGCCAGATCCGGTTGGGGGATCAGGGTGCTTGTTGCTTGGAGCAACCCACCTGGGAAAAGCTAGCAGGGCATGCGGAGGGGCCCACAGGGATGTGCCCGGCAATTTCTCTTGTAAAGGGCCCTAGCTAAAGGGGGGGGAGGGGTATATGGAATAAATCGTCCCTGGGCCAGGCAACAACATATCTCTGTTATGAGAATAAACTCCATCTCTCCAGGATAATGCTTATCAGAGCCAGACACCAAGACATACACTTTACATAAACCCTATGGATTGGTTTGCCCAGGCCACTCTGACAAAGTACCACAACTAGGTGGCTTACACCACAGAAGTTTATTTTCTCACAGTTCCAGAGGCTGGAAGTCCAAGATCAAAGGGTCGTATGGTTTCTTCTGAAGGCTGTGAATGAAGGCTGTGTTCCAGGCCTCTCTCCCTCTGGCTTGCATGGGGTCGTCTGCTCCCTGAGTCTTCACATGGCCATCCCCCTGTGTGTGTCCATGTCCCAATCCCCTCTTCTTGTGAGAATACACAGTCGTATTGGATTAGGGTCACCCTAATGACCACATATTAATTTGGTCCCTCTGTAAGACCCTGTTCCAAATATGGTCACATTCTGAGGTCCTGGGGGTTAGGATTTCAACATAGGAACTTTGAGAAGACACAGCGTAGCCTGTAACACCCTCTTATTTAATCCTCACAATGATGGTAAAAGGAAACTTTTATCGGAATCGTTTAAAGATCAGTGTTGAGGCTGTGATGCTGGCCTGAAATCATGCCGGTCTCCTTCCTTGCTTTATTTTATATACCACTTGTATGTTTTATCATATGCTACGTACACACACACATGAACACACACACACTAGAATCTGAGCCCCATGAGGGCAGAGATTTTATCCATTTTGTTCACTGATGTGTCTTGAACACCTTGTACAGTGCCTGGCCCACAGAAGGAGCACAATAAATAAATACTTGTTGAATATTGACATCACGCTTAAAGGCCAAACTCCTCACCTTGGCCTATCTGGCTCGTATGACCCAGTCCTTGTTAACACTTCCACCAATGACACGAGGGAACACAACATCTGAGCCTCACTGCCTCAGCTGCTCCTGGGCACTGTTTGATCCCCCCTCCCCATTTGACAGAGTAAGTCAGGGTGGTCACATGGAAAGTGGTCCAGCGCCCTCTTAGCTGCTCCTGCAGGATTGTCCAAGGACCTCCAGCAGCCACGGCCCAGCCCCAGCCATGCCGGAGCGTGAGTGCAAGGTTGCTAGATCTTTAGGAGGTTTTAAAAAACAAGTTGCAGTTCTGCGTTTTTAGGTGCAAATTCCTAATTTTTAACACATAGTCTACACCCCAGATGGCAATAATCAGCTGGCGCTGAGAGCCGTTGCCCTCTACGGAAGGGGCATAAACTGTTCAGTTCACCACAAGCCTCGCCCGAGATGTTTTTCGCTCCTTTGCCTCACCTGCTTGGCTTCTGATGGTATTTGGCTTTTCAGCTCCTGGTTCAAGGCTCTTAGTCAATGCTAAGCGAAACATTAACCAGCGGTATAAAGTGGCAGCCACCAAAAAATTCAAAGTGAAAAAAATTAAAGACTTAACTTAGGTTGCATCAGCAAAGGTATAATGCTCAAGAGAAAGGAGGTGATAGTTCAAGTTTGGTTCCTACCAGTGAGATTTCACATCTTGAGTCAAGGCCACTATTTTAATAATGATTATTGAAATTTTTTTTTGTAGAAGAGCAGACAAAAAGGCTAAAGAACTATCTTTATTCTCTTGTCAAAAAAAAAAAAAGACTCTCTTCAATATCTGAGCAGCATCCATGTGGAAGAGAGACAAGATTTATTCTGTGGGGCCACTGGCGAGGACAGTTCGATCCAGTAGGTGGAAAATACAGAGAGAGAAATTTCACATCAGCATTTAAACAGTGAACTTTCTCATTCTCGGGATTGACAACGAGAGGAACTGAATGAGAGGGAGTGACTTCCCTGTCACTGGCAGTGTTCACGCTGAGGCTGGCCAGTATGTAGTGGGTATATTGTAGAAGTGACTCAGACATTAGGAATAAGGTTGGACAAGAAGGGCAGCAAGAAGGAATGAAAAAATGGAGGGAGAAGCCCAGGTGGGTGGATTATTGCGTCCCTACTGTGTGCCTCGCATTCCACCCAGACCTAAATGATCTTTCCTTCCCCTTCCGACACTGAAGCTCTGGATCAGAATATTTCCCCTCTGATTACAATTAACTTACAATCTCAGGTGAAGTTGTGTCCACATACCCCATCAAACTGCAGATGCAAGTTACACACAAATACCACGGGGGTGGCAGTTAGGCTTCTTTCTAGAAGGGCAGGAGGAGCCAGAGCGGGAAGCAGATCCAAAAGGTCGCCCATTCCCCGCTCTGCCTCCCATGACAGTGGGGAAATTATTGTTCACTTGGAAACAGGGCTGGCAGAGACACTGCCAGAATATTCCATTACAGCTGCTTCTGCTCCTCTGCTCACTCCGATCCTGAGCTACAGTAATGGGGAAAAAATTGTCTTGTTTTGTAAGACAAGCTTGACAGCTGTTCACTGTCTGTCTGCAAGGAGAGGTGATGAAAATTACTCGGCGATTGAGTGTTAACTAAGGGAATCTACAGCACAAAAAGAGGTCCCCAAGATTCAAGGGGAGAAAAATTGTATCGTGCTGTGCCTACTGTGCATCTTGCTCCATCCCCAGTGGAGACCTTGGCCTCGGAGCATGAATTATAAAAAGGAGAAGGGCCACTGCAATCTGTCTCCCTGCAACTAACTGCTTCACCGCCCTGCAAGCCATTCTCCAAATCACCGCCAATGGATCCCTGAAAAATGACTATCAGACATCACTCCCTGCTCTAATTTTTCCTATCCCACTCAGGATTAAGTACAAACTTATTAATCTTATGTGTCTCCTGCCAACCTCACCTACATCACCCTAAGGTCCTGTCCGCCAGGCCACCAGTGGCTTAAATAGCATCCGTCTTGGTTTGGATTCCCTCAAAGCAGGCCCTAAGGCAAGGACTGGGGCATAAGTAGTTCATGTGGGAGGTGATCCCAGAAGCAAAGTGAAGGAGTAGAGGAGCCAGCATAGACTGTGTTAGGGAGCAGTGTATCTTGTGGATAACCGAAGCTGTCCTGCTGCAAACTGCCACAGTAACTATGGGAGGTGCTTCAGTGTTGCCCGTCAGGGGACAAGGAAGCTGGGATATTTACCCACTATGTCCACTTCCTCAGGCTGCAGTAAGTATCACAAACAGGGTGGCTTAAAACAGCACTTCTGGAGGCTAGATGTTCGAAATCAAGGTGCTGGCAGAACCACGGTCCATCCAAAAAGTTCTACGGGAAAACCCTTGCCTCCCCTTCTGGTTTTTGGAGGTTGCTGGAAATCTTTGGCATCCCTTGGCTTGGAGCTGCATCACTCTGGTCTCTGCCTCTGTCATTACATGGCCTTCTCCCTGTATGTCTCTCTCTGGGTGTTCACATGGCCTTCTTAGAATGACATCGGTCATCCAATTTAGGGCCCACCCTAATCCACTATGACCTCATCTTAACTAACTGTATCTGCAAAGACCCTGTTTCTAAATAAGGTCACACTGATGACCTTATTTCATGTCAGGGACATGAATTCTGGGGACAACCCAGTACTCCCACCAACTCCCTTCACCCCTTATCCTGGCAATGCTGTGCAGTGCACAAGCCTAAT